>CM060955.1:56544968-56762468 GCA_030765055.1 Mantis religiosa | reverse complement strand
ATCTGATATCTATTTTGCGTATGTATTTGACTCGCTGTTATGCTCTTGCATCTGCTGATTGGATTGCGAAGCGGTTGTTGAAGCAATGAAAATGCGAATGTGTTCAAGGGTTTATTAACCTGGTTTAATGATAATTTCGACTTTCTGCCAGCTCACTTTGTATTAGCTTGACGTCAGTGCTTTTCGCACTTTCGTTTGCTTTGTAGTTTTACAATTGTTATACAATGACATATTTAAATCCGAATCACATGTATTTATAGATTTAACACATGCAGCGCTTCTTACAGTTTCTGTGAAATCATCTTCCTCCATTGTCGAGGTAGTTAACACAATTACACATCTGTTAGCACACGCACTGTTAACTTTTCAGTGTACATGCCCAAGACCTTAAAGCACTTGATCAATTTTAAACCAACTTATATAATCAAAAAAGTAACATAAAATAGCACTAATTAATAATATTTAGTTGTTAAAGCACTAGGAGATATAGAAAACACTTTTAGCCGAAACAGGGTTACGATGAACAGCTTGAAATGAAGATTACTTCTATCCAGTTATGGCTACTTGGTATCATGTAACATTTCTGAAAGGATAAATTACCGATTCCAAAGATATTGTTCTGTGGAGCTGGCTTTTAGTAACGAAACGTCAAACCCATCAAAATGACAATAGCAATATGAAAGGGAAAAAATTTGGCATGCTCAATCTCATACCAGGTTTAGGATATATCCCCCCTCAAAGGCAAACTTTTGTTCGGTTACTATTCTCTGACTATATACACAGGTGGTCTGAAAAGCTCCGACCTAATACAGGTGCGAGCTATTTTTTCAGCTTTCTTTTCAACATAGTCTCCTTTTAACTCTACACATTTTTCTCAGCGATACTACCAACACAATAACCCGTCCAAATATTACTCGGCGTTTCCCTCTGCAAATGATTACTCCCTCTGTCCTCCGAGTGCAATTTTAAGATGAGGGAACAAAAAGAAGTCGCTTGGGACTAGATCTGGTGAGTAAGGCGGATGGTCAAGTAGTTCAAGCCATAATTCGTGATTTCGTCATTGCAACCGCTGAGATGTGAGATGGTGCGTTGTCTTGGTGAAATACGCTATTATTTTTGTGCAAATGTGCCCCTTTTTCCACAACTTCTGCCTTCAGCTTGTGAAGTAATGATGCGTAGTATGCTCCTGTACTGGTTTTCCCTTTTTGAAATTAATCGTTTAAAATAAGTCCATTATTACCCCAGAGAAAACATTTATAAAAACAGTTTTTGCTTTTTTTTTTTTTGGAATTGTTTTCCATTTTGCAGGACATTGTTTGGAAGGTACATTTGTTTCGGTCGTATGACGGTGAACCAAGTTTCTTCTACAGTAATTAACCGACGCCAAAAGTCTGATTCATTACGCGAAAAATGCACCAACACAGCGTTGAAAATGTTCATTCGAACACGTTTTAGGACCAACGTGAGCAAACGCGGCATCCCACGCGCGGACAGCTTTCTCATGTCTAAATGTTGATTTAATATGCTACAAACACGTTCTTTTGACATGTTCGGTGCCATCTTTCTCACTTTAATTCGTCTAGCACAATTGGGTGAACTTTGGCGATGCTTTCGTCGGTAATTGCAGTTTTTGGACGTCTAAAATGTTCATCCAATCCCAAGCTCTTACGGCCACTTTGTAATTCAGCTGCCCAAAATTTCACTATTTGAAATGATAGTGCAGAGTCCTTATACACAGATTCCACCTCATCTTTGATTTGCGTTGGTGTATTGCCTTTCAAAAGCAAATATTTAATGACAGCTCGATACTCGTTTTTGTCCATTGTCATTAGAACACTCACATCAACTCACTCAAACGACAGATACATGACAACTTAGCATCCAAAATGGCTGAAATTTCGGTAACTGTCAACAGATGAGCAATGAAATCCATTAGTTTTTATTTACGACTGTTGCATTCCTCATATTGAGCTGGGAAACTTCTCAAACCACCCTCATATACGAGATACTTTTTGCTCATACTCAACAAAAGTCAATGAAATATAAACTATAATTAATAAACATAATTATAAATTAGTGCAAAACATTGTGAATACTTATAAATGTTGTACTCTGCGATAAAAGACGCATACAGAGCCATCTCTGGTCAAAAGAAGTGCGATCAAATAATAATGAATTCTTTGCAAACGAAAACATGTATCGTACTGGGCAACCCAGATAACTAATATGTCATGTCTTATATAATCTATATATTCGAGATTATGTTAAAGTATTATATTCATTAAGATAGAAAATTTCGGAATTCCTTCAAGAGATCAAATAATTGGCATAAATTGGTATTGTAGCTTAATTTATATTTATGCAATATTACGATTTTGTCTAAGTTACGAGTTAAAAGCTAACAAATATTATAGAGGTCATTGAGAATAATGAGGATCTTCCAGTACGTTACCAGGAAATCCTAGAGATATGTTTTAGAATGAAGCAGCTATATCAGATATATGGTAATTTGATAACATCGTTAGGAACTCTTAACAGAAAATAAAAAGGTATTCTCACTACTTTGTTAATACAGAGAAGAGTTTCCGCAGGTTGGTATGTTTACATTCTTAGAAGTTACAAGGTTATGTAACGACTCTTTTATACTTGTTCGAAATTTTGTTTGTGAGTCATGCAGTCACATACAATTTCTGTGTTTATAGTTTTGGTACGGTCCATAGACACCGTTGTAGATCACAGGAAAGTAAGACTTAGGAAAATAAATGTCACGTTCTTAGTGACTTAAGATACGCATCCTCTCTGTCTGTCCGAATGTAATTAACTCACCTCAAAATCGTGAACTAATATTTAAAATTAGGTGATAGATACAGATTTTGAGGAAATATTTTTCTTGTTCCTAATTTCAATCTTAAACATGAAATACTTGTAAATGAAGTTCTCGCAAATCTTACTGCAAAATATATTAAATATATATTTAAATATATATTTAAACCTATTAGCACCAAGGTGTAAGAAAAAAAAATGGCATTGCTTCCTGTACAGAATCAGAGGAGCAATGAAAGCTACCTCGTAATAATTCCTCAACAAAGTAATGCTACCCAATCCTGCATTCACCAAAATTACAACCTGAGGTTAAACCTAATACCTGGATGGGCACGCACCAAAGTCCTTCGAGCTGTTAACAGCCTGTCAGTACCTACGTTGCGTTGTTATTACACAGTTCTAGAACATAATTTGTTGATACGCGCATTAAATATCGTAATGTGATCAACCTATTAAGTGATATTTTAGAGACTATAAGAAGATCAAGTGTGTTGTACAAAACCATATTTATATCTGGGTTTCTAACATTGTTGTAAGGTCGTCGAATTTTACAGCTGATGGCTTATTATATGTTAGCCTTGCTTACTGAACGTTATTGGAGGTAATTACGTAATAATCAGTACCTCCACGTTCATTATATTCGTTGTGCTTCTTGCCCAGAAAGGTGAAATGCAATGTGGCAAAGCACAAGACTCCGATTAGCTGTCTGGTAGCTCTAAAGGACAAACATATGCAAGTCACTGTAGTCTTTGTGTTGAAGGACTTATGATCTACAGTGTATACATTGTTACAGTATTATATGGACGTTTAAAGATGATTTGTAAATAGTCTGTGTTCGTCTACAAGTTCTGATAACATCCCCAGTATGGTTAACACCTTTCTTAGTGTACCCTAACCCAATCTGAAGTAACCGTGTGTCTGTTTTAAAGTACTCTCCCTCACAGCTTTATTTAAATTTAGCTCTCTATATATCTATCCATGTTCATCAAAGGCTTATATCTATCGGTGGATACTCTAACTACTAATGTTGAAGCACTTTTAGGTTAGTGTTCGTTAGACAGTTCTTGTATGTTGGAGAATGCTAGCAGCAGTAGTCAAAAAACATATTAGAGAGCTCCAAGCTAGTTTGTAATATGATACAATTTCTATCAAAATTTGTAAGAAATGCATGAATAACTCTACTACTGACCTGAAATGCCCTGGAATCAGAACACAAAAAAGCAGGTAAAGGAGTAACGAAATACTAATGATATGTCCGAATTTTTAAAAGGGTACATGTGAGGGTTTAGAATAGATCATAAAATGACTAAATTCAACAAATCGTAGAGAAATACTCTATCTTCGGTCTAAGTCAAGGAGGAATTGTTAGGTTAGGTTTGGTTAATATGCGTTAAGTGATAAGGGAATCGAAAACATTTGTACTAAAGCAAAACAACGTATCGAAAACAGTCCTTGAAACATTACCAAATACTACAAGTCGAAGAGATTAATTGTAAAGTAATCTAAATACAGGAAAACATAAGCTACATACAACAAAAATCAGCTAAATGGGCACTATTTGGCGATATATTGGCATAATCTTCTTATCTAATTCAATGACTCTGTGTTACTTCTTTCTTATACTTTGAACATGCAAACAGAATGAAATGACGAAGCAATGACATAGCGAAAAGGTCTTAAATGATTTGACAATCGCTTATGTTAGACAAACTCCGATATTTCGTTTTTACCTGTAATATTAAAAACATATTTGTTCATTTGAAAATTCCCCACTCTACCTCACTATACATTACTATAAAAATAGAGGATACACAAAGTGAATAACAGAAAAATAACAACACAGAAATTAAGCTCACTTTTGCAAATGGTTTTAGAGATTAACATGAAGTAAATGGATTATTAGTCTGGTATCAATAATTTTATTATTAACAATCCCTGTTAACAAAGTAGTATGATGAAGACCTATTGGAGCAGATCGCTAGAGTATATTTTGTGTACTAGTTTATAGTATATGTTGTGTTAACATGTTTCTGTCAGCTGTAGGAAGGTCTGTTCTCTCTGCTTCATGTTAAATAAATGAACCTTACCTGTTGCTGACATTTCGTGTTCAGAAGGCTACACGAGGATGTAGTAACATTCAGGTGATAGTCAAATGTTTTAAGCACTGGTTACGTGATGGATACCAAATTCAGTTTCCTTACATGGCTAAGAGACAAACACTTTTTAAACATGGGAAATGTGTTACTATTGGTCAATTGGTCAATTCAAGTAGTAGTTCGAAATGGTTCATAACATTCATAAACATATTTGATATTGTCTTTTAATGACATTATGTGCAATAAGAGTTTGTCTACCTTTATGGTTTACTAGTGATGACAAAAACATTCAGTATAAGACGCATTTCTGAGAGTGTGTAAAATGTCAGTTGTGGGGAATACTTGTATCAAATTTTTGGAAGGTGCCCAATGTTTGATTAAGACACTTCGTTTTGGCCTGAGCTGCTCTAAGTTCGGTGTGCCTTTATAGAATGCTTTCAGTTTAACTCGGAGGTTACCAAAGCTTGCTTGATGTGAAATAACGATATAATATATTTGGTTGGAAGCTAAAATTTGCTGTACCTAATAAAAGGTAGTAAGAAAACAATAAATAGTTACTACCTATGTATATCAGTTCCGAGAAACGTGTAAACTCAGAAGTGAGTAAACTCAGATTTGAGTTCATGTAACATTTCAGATAAGAGATATTACCATTTCCAAATTTCTAATTTGCTTTGTGTAATTGGATGCAGGTAAAACACATAAACGTTCTTAATTGATTCACAATGTACCTATGAATGAGGAGGTTAAGGGCTCAACTTTATACTACATTTAGCATATTTCTTCTCCCAAAGACACATTTTTGTTCGGTTGCTGTTATTTAGAAATACATAGCAGATATTTTTCACTGCGACTCAGCAAACATCAATGAAATGTAACCTTTAGCTGATCAACGCAATTATAATTTGCTGCAAAACATAGTGAATAATTACAAATCTTGTACTGCACAGTAATATGTTGCATACAGAGCCATCTGTGGTCAGCAAGCAGAGGTCGGTAAAAAGATAACTATTACAACTGTCAACGAAAAGATTTATTGTACTGATAACTTTTAATTTCGGTTAAGCAGATTGGAGGAATTTTCTCTTTGGGAGTCTCAATTTCACCAACTGAGTTATTGTCGTCTAAGCTATCTCCTGATATATGATGTATATATATTTTGCGTAGGAATGTAGCAACGTATGTATTTGGCTCGCTGTTTTTCGCTTGCAGTTGCTGTTTGGGTCGCTAGGTGCTTGTTGAAGGCACGGGACATTTTAATAAAGCATTGTTATTTGTGTTCAAGGGTTTGTTAACCTGGTTTAGCGATAATTTTGAATTTTTGGCAGCCTTCTTTGTAGATCGTCAGCTGAGTTTCGGACATTCGTTTGTTTTGTTACTTTATAACTGTTATTATAAAATGACATATTTAAATCCGAATCGCATACATTTGTCGGTTTAAGTGTCACAGCACTACTTACAGTTTCAGTGAAATCATCTTCCTCCATTGCGGGGAGTTAACACTTAGAATTTCACATCTGCTAGCACATGCACTATCAACATTATGAGTGCCCATGCCCAAGATCTTTAGAGCACCCTGAAGCGGAAACCACAGTTTTCCGGGAGAGGAATATAAGAAACGGATGATAAAGCCATATAAATTATTAATAAAGAATTGGGAGTACATGATATCAGAAATAAAGTCAAAAGGAGTACTGTAATAGGAATAACTTATAAATAAAAGAGGTATAGGGAAAAAGTTGTCTTGAGTTAGAACGGGCAGACGAGGCCGGATACGTAAACAATAGGACAGTAGAGATCCAAAATTCCTTCGCCAGCATGGAGCCCCAAACTAGTGAGGTTCAAGGAAAATATGTAGAGGCAGGATGCAGTACCGTTATGACGCCAAGGAGTCATACAGCTTTAGGTGGTGGACCCATGGCTACTGCCAGTTGAAGGTGAATGGAAATGGCCAATAAGGTCAAATCGCAGAAATAAACTGCCCCAATAAAATGTAGCGTAAACCACGTGATAGACGTGAAATAGAGAACAAATAATAAAGGGGTCGAGATAGACAAACAAATATAGGAGGAAGCCGAGAGTAGGTCGAGGTGAGAAGCGTCACTCAGTTGGTTACAATAAAACGGGAAATCCTGTTAGTTTAATATCTGATGGCAAGGTAATAGTGCAGTTAGATTTCAAACGTGGTGGGATTAAATGCTCTCAAACAGACAAGGTGGCACAACAAGAGTGAGAGCACGTGAGAAAAGCGGAGCAATCAAATAAATAAGATCTGTAGGAGTAAACAATCCACATGAAATTAAAACAGGACTTTTCATTGGCTTGGGATAACTGCCGGACCCTGAGACAGTACTCTTGCTCAACGATACCTAGTCCTTAAGCATCCGGCCATACCACACCAAAAGACCACTCCAAGAAAAACCCCACACTAACTCACACCATTTCAAACCAATTTATGTAATCACACAAAGTTAATGGTAAATGATACTAATTAACAATATTTAGATTTCTTTTAAATGATTTTTTTTATTTTTCCTTTCTGCATTTCTTATGTCTTGGCCTATAGATGCTATTCCAAGACTCAGTATTGAAATGTATTGTAATCCACTTCTTGTTGGTTGGATCTCCTTTAATTTTAGCCTCTCATTTATACTAGGAAAAGTTTCGTGTGTCGTTCTTCCTTTATCAATTTGATCCCATTTATGTTCCCATTCTTCAATTAATAAGTTCCTAATTTCTCTCCTCGACCTGCATTAGGTTCCCAATAGATTTTTTATCTTAGGAATTTTCTCCGCTTCATCCAAGAGTAGGCTGGCCTTTGTTTAATCAACAAATCCATTGGCCATATTCCCACTATCACTAATAATGCCATTGTAGCAGTCGTTCATACTGCTCCTGTTCAACGAAGTAAAGCCTGCCTTTGGTATTTCCGTAGAGTACCTATATTCTTCCTCAATTTTACTCTATGTGCCCATATCGACGCTACATATGCAGTTTTACCCACCATGAAACTCAAATGATATGTATGAATTGTACTTGGAGAAAGCTTAAATATTCTCGTAGCTTCTGCAGATAGTTTCATTAATACTCCATTAGCTTCCATTGCTATAGATTTAATATGAGTACCAAGGTATTGCTTCTCATCAATATACATACGAAGATATCGTATTTAACAACATTTGCTCATTTGATGTTGATGTTATTAAGTTTGACTATAGGATATCTTTTTAAACTTCCTTTAAAGAGCATAATAAACGAATTATGCGGAGCAATTTCTAATTTGGCTTGTTTACACTAACTATCAAGAATTCCAAGAGATGTCTTAGATTTAGCTTCCAGTTCATTCCATCTATTAGCTACTACCAATATTAATAAGTCATCTGCATAGGCTATAACTTCTAATATTTCAGGCGATTATTGCAACCTATTTATTATCAGTTCCGTTAAAGTATCCCAAAAGAGGGTTCCTAGAACTTATCCCTGAGGGCATTCTTTAGTGATTTCTTTAGTTATGATAGTGCTTTCTCCTCTGATGTGTACTCTTCTATTCATGCAGTAATCCTTTACTGAATTAGTGTCTGAAATAATTGAGGCCACCAGAAGTTGTCGAAAGCACCAACAATAGCTACAAATATTCCCAATACATATTTTTTATCACAATGATTTACTGTTGTGAGAGCTAAGTTTATGGCGTCCTCTGTAGAGCATCCCTTACGAAATACATACTGCCTATCTGTTATACCTATCATTATTCTATATTCATTAATTCTTTAATATAAAATTTGCTCTTGGATTTTGCATAAGTTGTTCAAAAGACATATGGGTCGGTATGATTGAGGATAACTAGCATCCACATCTTTTCCTTTTTTCAGAATAACCATATTAGCCTTCTTCCAACAATATGGTACTTTACCTTCCACAAGGCATTGCTTATAAAGTTCACATAGGTATGGTGCGATTTTATTTTAATATTCTGAATAACTTATTTTGAAATATTATCTGGCCCAGAAGCCCTTCGTGGTTTTAGCTGTTGTAAAGCCTGTAAAACTTTAGTTCTATAGAAAGGATATATACGATTACAATTAATATATAATTGTTGAAAATCGGCCCTTTTCTGTCGATGACGATCGTCTTCATTGTATTCTAGATCCGATGATAACATCTTAGTCATAAGTTCTTTTATTGATTTTCTCCATGTTGTGCAGTAGGTTCCGTCAGCTTTTCCTACGGTAGCAATACCTTCTGGTGCTGATATATTTTCCATTATTATTTTATATGGTACTCCCCATGGATCTTCCTGCAGATTTTCTTCTATGAATCGTTGCCAAGATTCTCTACGTGTTTTTTCCAATTCAGCCTTATATTGCATCTTGTACATTCTAAAAAATATGTGCTGTCAAGCTATTTTTATAATTTCTACGTGTTTTTCTAACCTTTTCTGTTTAATTTTGGTAGTTAGTCTGTCCATACTTTATATTCTCTATTTATGTAAGTACATTTCTTAAGTGGAGTTTCTATGGCCTTCTGTATACAAGTCGTGAGTTATTTTGCTTTTGCATTTGTATCCTCTCCTGTACTAAATTGGTCTGGGATTTGTAGATTATTTCGTAGTATATTCCAATCTACATTTTTGAGCTGATATGTAGTCTTCCTAATGGTACGTTGTAAAACTCCTTCAGATCTCAAAACTTCAAAATCGAAATAAATTAAGTCATGATCACTCGTGGTTAACTGCTGTGCTACCTTCCAGTTTTTAATCCGATCTGCAACATAACCTCTGGCTAATGTTACATCTATATTCTTAATAGCATCCATCCGGTTCTCAAAGGTATATGGATTCAAGGGCTGATTCATAACTAATAAACTATAATTAGCAATAGTTTCCTTTAAATTTTCACCAAGAGAGTCCCGATTCTTACTCCACCATAACAAAGATTTTGCATTTAAATCCTTGGTATAGATTAGAGGTTTATTCTCATAGGTATTCAGTATTTCTTCCATTTTGTTAATATGTATTTTTATGTCATCCATGTACTGAAAGTAGTGATTGCAAAAAAGGAAAGTCATGCCATTTATGCATATCTCAATGCTATTTATATGTTCAGTACAGAATTGTGAAAATTTTAGCACATGTATGCCTCTGTTTATTATAATCATTGTTGTCTTTGGATTCTCTCCATCTACAATGATACGAGCCATAGCTGGTGCATGTATGGCTCTACCACTGAGGACGTACGCTTCTTGTACACAAATTATATCAAAATCCATGTCATCTATAAGTCTCCTAATTTTTTATATCACTGTAAGATCTTTGCGTATTTATCTGTCCTATTCTGATGAGTTTTAAAGCCTTTTGTCTAATATAACATTTTCAATATCCACATATTCATTTTCTCTTGATCTACTGGACGGTGATGAAGCTACATTTCGTTGTACCTTCTCTTCATCTAATATTGAAATGAGATATCCATTTAGATGTATCTTATTTATTATAGTTAGCATCACATTACACATAGTCCTTTCTGTTTCTTGTTCCTTATTAACTTGTGCCCAATACACATTTTTTCTTACTCTGTTGAGATTTCCCTTCAACCTGAAACTCGTACTATACTTAGTCTGAATAGCTTTATCCATAATTGGTACAGTTGAATACTTGTTCCCAAAACATGTTATGGTAGGGCATAACTTTTTATCTTTACAACTAAATATCTTCCCTTCCTTTTTACTTATTTGTCTGGAATTTCATGGAACGCAGATAGCTGTTTGATCTTTCTTTCCGCATTCTTTCTTTGTGTGGTCCTTTCCTCCACAATGAGCACAAATTTCCTTCTCACTGTTACAATATTTGACCACCTGAGCATAACGTTGGCGTTTCATACATTTTGCCACAACAACGTAGTGTCTAACGTGTACAGATTGAAATCCCAGGTATAACCTCTATTGTCGTATCAATCGTATTCTTATTTTAGGATCGACTTCTACTACATGTTGAACTGTCCTCGCCTCTCTAAGCCCTGTCTTAAATCTCAACTTTACTTTGGCCTCAAAGTCTTCCCAGGTCATGTCATCTTGGAAGTTTTGTTTATACATATTATATTTTATATTTTCTTCTTTCTCACTGCTTAAAACACAAATAATAACTAATGGACTTTTCGCCGTTGCCTCTTCCACTGTCATATCTCTCTGTTTTAAGTTAGGACTGTTATCTATTTTGGTAACATCCTCTTTGTTATCCATCTCAATAACCAAGTTCTTATCAGTTGCTCTAATATTATTTATTTTGATCTTTTCCTTCAGAAGGCTTAAGATTTTGAATACTTCCTGCTGCAAGTCCTTTGCTGATACGCCGTTTGTTGAACGTATTAATACGTATTAATACCACATGCGTCTGGTTCTGTACTACTCTGTTTAATTTCTCAGTAGTTTCTGGGACTTTGGTTTTACCGAAACCTGTGCGTACGACTATTTAGATGTTTCTTTCTGAGATTTAATAACTTTATTCTCTGTCCTAAGTTTTTCACTGCTAATTCTTAATTGCTCGTAATCAGTCTGCAGCTTAGGCATTAGAGCATAAAATTGCCTCTTACCACTTGCAGTTATGGCTTTATTCACTGCTATTACTGCATTGATCTCTGCTACAGTCTCATTCCATTTCAGTTTATACTCCGGGAGGTTCTCCACCATCGAAATTTCTAACGGTTCTTCAGCCCTTTTACTGCATCTCGGTTCAGTTTGATATTCTTTCAGTTCAGGAGATCGCATAAGCGATTTCCTAGGCTTAAAGATGTTTTGTTCAGCCATTTTAGGATTAACACAATTCCCACTGTCTGTTTGCTGCTCTTAGCCAATAGTATAACTATTGCGCAGGGTGGAAGACGTGCACGTGGGAGCTCCACCAATGTTTGGACGAACCTCGACAGCGACACCGCTACGCCGAGGTTCCTACACATAGGATTTCTAACCTGTGGTTATAGAGAGGTTGCCCAGCAACCATATATTAACAGACTTTGGCCTCCCGCCCCAAAGGGACTTAGAGATAGAATTTTTGGTGCAGCGGTTTACCATAAATATAAGGGTAAGATGAGCAGCTCGAAGTAAGGATTAATTCTGTCCAGTCACGGCCACTTGGTATCATGTACCATTTCTGAAACGAGAAATTACCATTTCTTAATATTGTCACGAGGCTTTGTTGCAGCGGGCGTGGCCTGCGCGCGCTCAATATCAGGTAGTGCAAAACGGAGATAAAGACTTACCGAAACAGAGAAAGAAAGTGACAGATAGATGTCTGGAAGTTTCTTCTTTTCTGACGCCGTTTTGATTGATAGAACAATTTCAGCTAGTGTCTAGAATTATTATTGGAAGTATAAAAGAAGCCGCGGCTTGCCAGTCGGGCCGATAGTCGGAACTGATAAACGTGCGGAAATAGTGATATGAAAGTGAATTCTTTTCTTAGCTTACGTGTGGTGAAGTCACGAGAAACTGTGTTGATGTATGTTAAGGGGCGTACAAGCTGTCTTTCTAGGGAAATAAAGAGCATTTTGAATATCTGCAAATTTGACATTTAATTTTACGAACATACAAAGTCATAATGGTGTCAGGAGTGGGATACGACAATGAAAGTCACAATGTCAAAGATTCTAGAGAAGATGGAACAAATGAAGACAGCGAATAGCAACTTCGCTGCAAAGATGGATACGGCTAATAACAACGTGGCTGCAAAGCTGACGGAAATGAAGGCCGAATTAGCCACAGAAGTGAAGGCTGTGGCCACGCCGTGGCTCAGTGGTTAGACCGCTTGGCTCTCACCAAGGCAGCCCGGGTTCGATCTCAGGCAACCGCAAAGTGAGATTTGTAGTGGACAACACGGCGTTGGGGCGGGTTTTCTCCGGGACCTTCGGTTTACCCGCCATCTCATTCCACCGGTGCTCCATCTTCATCTCATGTATCATCAGTGTCACCGCCTGCGGTGCAGTATGTAGTAAAAGCGGGCGTTAAACACTACACATTTCATTTCATTTTGAAGGTTGCGAACGAGGTCCTCGCCACCAAATTTGAGTAGCAGTTGTCCGGCGTGAAGTAGGACGTCACGGATTTGGGCGACCGCGTCGAAGACATGTAGCACCGCGTTAACGGCCTAGAGGGAAAGGCCAACAGCAACACGCAAGTCCCTGAACGCCTTGCTGCAGGATATCCTCGGCAGAAGGATGAAGGATTTCAAGGCCGACACGCCCGGACGCAACACAACATCTGCGTGAGTCACACCACCTGAGTAGGACGGTGCGTCAACTTCCGAAGTCTTCTGTCGCCAATATGACACAGTGGTCAAATACATCAAGTAGTCAACAGAAGAAGAGGCCGCACAGTTAATAGCCGGCCTTCATGGTCGGCCGTAGATGTGCTGAACGCTGTATAGACACCGGTGGTGCCCAAGGACATCTGAGAGTCCCTGGAAAACCACTTCGCAAACCACCGCTTACCTACAGCCTGCCGCAGCCAACTGAAGTAAAGGACACACCAGCCTGGGGAGGCGCTGCTGGAGTTCGCCCCGGCGATCGAATAGCCGGCCAGCAAAGCCTTAGTCGCCTTTCCAACCAAGTACGTTTCCTGGAAAGCCGCCTACACTTTCGTTGAAGGGGTGGTAGTGGTCGAGATACGTCAGCACGTAATGCTCGGTGACTACAAGACCATCCACGAGACGCTAACGGCCGCTTTAAGGACGGAGGCGGCAAAGTTGACGGCTAGTCCTACGTCGAGAACAACGAGTATCCGCTACACTGGAGACCGCAGGCCAAACCAGGGACGCCGGCGGAGACCAAGTGACCTTTGTTGCCTGTGTGACCAGCCGGGACACCTGGAGAGAGAGACTGCCTACACCAGGGAGAGGAACTGGAAAACGAATAAGGGCTGTCGTGGTGAGGGGCACGTCGGTGCCATCACCACCATCCCCTCGAGTGACACTGCGCTCCGTCAGCCAGCGTGTGTGTGACAGCCTCCTCGCGGATGGTTAGGTGCAGGGAAGACCGTGCCGCGTGCTTGTGGACATCAGGACAGCTGTGACCACCGTCAGATCTGATTTGGCCAAGGATTTGCCAACGAAGAAGCCGAACTTACCATAAAAGCTTTGACGGCATTGGGCGACACCTTCCTTGTGGAGAAGGAGGCCATGCTGAAGCTCACCTTGAGACGGAGTGCCGTGCCTCAGTGGTTGTTCGTCGCGAAGTTGGCTGAGGAGGTGATACTGGGATTGGATGCCCTCACGAGCCACTAGGCAATGATCGACGTCGGTAGGAGAGTCCTGCGGCTCAATGGAGAACAGATGATACCCCGGCAAGCAGAAGAACACCCTGGAGTCTTCAGGGTCATCCTGAGGGAAGACGTGGTTGTCCCCGTGAGAAGCGAGGAAGTTTTGACGGCGCAACTGGTGAGCCAGCGCAAGTAAAATCTTGAAGCTGGACCAGAAGTTTCCTTTCCATGGGCTCTGTATTGACAGGATATTGTTGCCGTGCGGAGAGAAGGTGCCGGTGGGGCTGCTCAAACCAGTTGAATTTATTTTACGTTCTGCGAATGTTCTTTGCAGCTCTTTGCGTTCTGAATGGCATAAACCATAACAGATAGATGAATTGTTACAAGAAATATACATTTTGTTAAAGTGCAAACAATGTGTCTAAATTCTTTTGTGGACACAATCATTCTGCGGATCTTCCTTTTATTGGTTCCAAGTTCTAAATAAGTAGCTTTTCACTTTGAGAAAGAGTTTGTTGTTTAATACCCGGTCATGTTAACTAATCATGTACTGAACCGGTCTTAAAGGGTTTGTCTGTCGTTTTCCATATTCTCAGCCGTCATGCAAATATCATCAATGTATTTATTTGGTAAATTGCTGGATTATATACGCTTTCAGAAATGCTAAATTGAGAAAAATTTACAAGAATCAATTAAAGGTAATTTCTACAATTTTATATATTGAAGAGCACGAAGTGGACAGGTTAATAGGTAGTTGCAAGAACAACATGTTGAAAAATAACCATCCGATCGTGAAAACGGAATTTGAATACTTTATATAAATCTATGCCATTCACATGACCATTTAGAGATTATTGCTAAAACATCGATTGCTCTATCATGTATATCGAGATAAACATTAACATATTGATAATTGTCTTGTAGACGAAATGGGAGTATATTTATATGGAAGTCCTTACAAGATAGTCAAATGAGCATGTCGCAATGGCTCACATTTGAGTTAAGTATCAGTTTTTGTAAATTTAGACCAGACACAAGAAATGCCTAGAAAATGTTTCATTCCAAAAAGATTTGCATTAAGTGTGTGTTATTTGGAGCTCCAGCTTTTCGTGTTGTAAGATTTTGCCTAACTGTTACGAATTACCAGCTAAGCAAATGTCATCTGGTATGAATATATCTCTGACAATATTCCAAAAAACTTAAAACAATTCATATTTAGTTAAGATACCTAAGGATATGTTACTTTGGTCAGAAATGATAAAGCCATTTCAGCGAGAATAAAGGTTTTTCTAAGTGTAAAATGTTGTCAGTTGTGTGAAGACTGTGTATTACATCGTTGGAAGGTGCTCAGTGTTGTTTGATTAACAGAAACTTCGTTTCGGTCTAAGCTGCTCTACGACGGTCTGGCATTTATAGAATGGTTGTCAGTTTAAACGTTCCGTGATGTGAAGTAACGATATATAGTTTCGGCTGGAAGGTAATATTTACTGTACTTAATATAACGTAGACAATGATAGTCACCACGTATTTATATCGGGAATGAAAAAAGTGTAAGGTCAGAAATGATAAATGCATCTTGACTTACGTCACATTTCTGAAAATGTATTTTAAATATTACTTCCAAATTTGGAAGTTGCTTTGTGTACTTGGGTACAAGTATAAAAATATTCTAGTGGTTTAATCGCAATGTACCATGAAACAGCAAATTAAATGTCTTAATATTATACTAGAATTAGAGTACTTCCTCTCTCAAAGACAAATTTCGTTTGGTTAGTAATGTTTTAGTTTATACAGCAGAAACTTATCACTCCTATTCCACAAAAACCAATTAAACGTAAGCTATAACTGAGCAACATAATTAATATTTGCCATAAAACCTAGTCAATAATCAGAAATATTGTACTGCATGGTAATATATCGCATACAGAGCCATCTCTGGACCGCATGGAGAGGTCGGTAAAATAATTGGTTTCTATTGAATACTTTCCAAGCGAAAGCTTTTTTGTAGCGTATGAATGACGTAACTAAAACGACGGGTCCTATATGATATCCATTTACGAGGTTAGGTTAATGTATTACACTCACACAGCTTTCTTATCCCAGTCTTCTACAATGCCTTACTTTTGTACTTGCCACAAGTTTATGCAAATGTTTATCAAACGAATTTAATTATATATTTGGGTATATATACAAGAGCGATATAGGAGGCTCCAGTGTTATTTCGCACATCGTGGACTGAAGATGGACCGAAAGAAGAACACCACCGCAGCTCAAAGAAACGTCTCGAATTCGTAGACAACCATCTACGCAGACTTCACCAGGCAGGTCTCGTGCCTCGCTTACCGCCCCGCTGCCACTATCGGCATTTCAGTCAGGACCTCACGGCGCCCTGAATGGGAATTTCTGGGCAATTGCGTCTGAGCAAGACGCAGCCAGCACATCCGACGCTCTACAGGCAGCAGCCAGTTGGCCCTCACCTGCCTAATACACAGAGACCATCACAACGCAGAAAACGGTCATACCAGTACCTGCCCGCCTCTGTATCGTGGTGGTAGCATGTCTACTCACGCTCAAGGGGTTCCGTGTTGGAATCTCGGTCAGGCTGAGTTACCTGGATAAGGTTTTTCCGGGGTTTTCCCTTATCCTGAAAGACTAATGTCGGGTAACTCTAAGCTCTATGGACCCAGGGGTCATTTGAGCATCATTTCATCCGTCCCATTCATCATCCGATATGACTTGACGTTGCAGGACATAAATTACAAAAAAAAAAAAAAAAAAAATCTACCAGTACGAGAGGTGCAGTTCACAGATTCTTCACCTGCAGAAGCACAACCTTTACAGCCGGCAAATATAACTGCACCACCATCGCATTCTCCATCAACACCAACCGCGCCCACAGCACCCTGCAGAGCTGTCATCATAGCCATGCCGTGGTTCAGTGGTCACACCGCTTGGCTCTCTCCAAAGCGGCCCGGATTGAACCCAGTTGACCGCAAATTAAGGTTTGTTGTGGACATGACGGCGCAGGAGCGAGTTTTCTCCGGCACCTTCGGTTTCCCCCGCCATCTCATTCTACTGATGGTCCATCTCCATATCATTTACATTTAGTGTAGCCACCCGCGGTTCCGTATGTAGTAAAAGCGGGCATTGAACACTACAAATTTCATTTCAAGGGTTGTCATCAACGAGATGCCACGTCATCTGCCATGCACATTTGCTGTCTCCGTGGTAAAACAGAGGTGGCCCTCTACCTGGAGGACCACCCGGATTAGGTCGCCAGTGGGCACAACTACACTAGTGTACCTGCACCTGGCCGACAGCTCGGAGAAGGATGCTGCCTGAAGGACGGGATTGTCCTTATTAGGGCGCTGTCTCCGAATCGAGGCAAGCAAACTTGAGCGACAGGTTTTCTGACGGCGCTGCTGCAACTATGGCCACTGCGCCTCCACTGCACCGCTCCTCCCAGATGCCACCACTGTGGGACACAATGACTCACCGCTGAAAGCAAGAAGCATAATCTGCGGCACCGACGCCGATACTGTGCCACCTGCAATGGTCTAGGTTATTACAGGGGTGAGGCGCAGTGCCTACGCTACCCCAGAACGAGGCTTCAAGAATAGCGCTGCACAACGACATGCAAGGAGGAAGACAGCCCACATCAAACACCCCCTGTGGCCTCCAACGTAACAGAACCTGTCTCCTATCCTGGAGAAGACCTGAGGGAAGCTCTGCAGGAACTCCAGAGGGGTGTGCAGAATACTGAGACCCGATTTGCCTCACTTGAGGAAGCCCTCGCAGCTACACATTCCTCCAGAGAGGATATCCATGACCTCCACTCCGAGGTGCTAAACATAGCTCCACGCCAGGTACAACTGGAAGAAAACATCACCACTAGCATCACAGGACACCACACAGAGCAGCACGACCAACTCGCAAGAATTACAACTATCGCCCTACGCTCTGTAGAGCACACAACTGATCTCCTGACCCAGCTAGATCTTGTACAACAACAGCTTCAATATCCTACAATAATAACCAGGCATCCTCTTTGAAGCGCAAGCTTTCACACCTAGATGAGAGGCACGCTCGTGGGCGCGCATACTCACAAACTCGACCAGCTCCTACAACTCATCCAATCACTCAACAACAAGGTTGAACAGCACATACAAGCGCAGGCGGACAAGTTTACTGTCGTGTACGAGGACATCACGGATACACCAACAACTCCCTACAATAAAGTTTAATCCCTAGTCCCAAAACAATGTAGGACCACTTCCCTTCGTGCCATTCCTACGGCCTCGTTCATGCTCATGGCCAAGGAATCCAACACTTTCCGCTCCCGCACACTGTGCAGCAACTTATGATAATCCAAATGACGGAGGTGCTTAAGTGGGACTCCGTAAAGGCAGGAGTATAACTGCCATCCTAATTTCCAACTTCAAGCTTTCCTTCCAATGCCTCGTTATTGCTTAAATAAACAAAGGAGTGTTAGTTAACAAGTGGCTCGTTATATCCCAGCTTTCAAGTTTGTTGCTATTACCAAGAATTACGAGTAACAGGAGAACGATGCTTAAGTTTTTAAATAGAAAAAATATCTCGGATTTCATTAATGAGATTAAATATTTGACATAGGTTAATGTTTTTACACATTCTTCATTTATTTAATACTAAGATTTTGTCCGTATGTCATGACTTTACAGCTAACAAATATTCAAAATTCATTCACAATAATTAGGACTTCCCAGTTCGGTAAAAGAAGACACATGAAATATATTTTGTAATCAAGCAGATTTATTAGAAGTATGGTATTTTGATAACAATGTTAGAAACTCTTTGTAGAAAATAAAAAGTTACTCTCACTACTTTGTTAATGTGGAGGACAGCTTCCGCAGGTTGGTATGATTGCATTCCTGGAAGATCACTGGTTATGTAATGACTATTTTATATCTATTGGAAATATTGTTTGTGAGTCATGCATTCATGTACAATCTATGTGTGTGATTTGTTGTTAAGTTATCAAAAAATATGGGTCTTCAGACAAATTGGTAGAGGCATTATTGAGAAGAACAAAATCTGTAAGGAATTCTGGAGTGAAGGCGTTACGTAGAAAATCCTTGTGTCACTCCCGGAATGTTGTAATGTTGACCTAGGTTAGTGTTTTAATCGCCTGTTTGACTATCTTGTTCAGAAACACAAACTCTCCCTAAAACGGCTTATGTACTTCATTCAACTGTTGCCAAAACTTTTATTTTCAATGAAATATCGGTATCAGTTTTTGACTAGAATGCGGCATTCCTTCTAATTATTATATGTGGTAGAGTTGTACTAGTTACTCATTTTATGTTTTTAATTAAAATAGCTTATTTTATCCAAATCATGTAAATTTAAAAGTAAATTTTCTCTCGTAGCTGTCATTTTATCATCAGATGGTTTAAATCGTGTCGCTGCAACAATTAGGACCCGATGTTGATGGATTTTCTTGTCTCTAGAATAAAGAAAGGGTTTGTAGTACCACCGATAAGAGTTAAAAATCATAAATTCCTTCCAAATTTGTCTTTACCTCCTCAGCCAGTTTTAACTCAATGGGGTTCTTGGTTAAAGTCTGTGCCATACCACGCAGAACCCTTCGATGAAGTAAAAACAGTGTTATACTCCTTAGATACATTGAGAGTCATTGTTTTACTGTAATTATTTTACACTATTAATTCTATATTATAACAAACTGAATGGTTTAATGAAAGCAGGTAAAGCAAGAAGCTTAATAAGCAGCGGAACTGTATTACGGAAGAATGCGGGAGAATTAAAACCCACCAGTCAATGCGGTTAATATCCGTCACGTGCTTCTATGATATTTACGTTATTCTTACAGCGAACAGATTATAAGTTGTAAGTACTGCAACGTCAGTCACTCAGTGCTAGATGAAAACCTTAGATAAAGATCGATAGAGTAGAGAAAACTTAAATCTAAACTTAGACATCTAAAATTAAAATAACAAAAGTGTTAGGTCATATCGGACGATGAATGATATGTCAAATGAGTACAGGGTTCATAGAGCTCAGTGTTTATCCGGCACTCATCTCTCAGTATAACGGAGTATCCCGGAGAGGAAACTTATGCAGGTAACTCATCCTAACCGAGATTCGAACCCTGGAGCCGTTGAACGTGAGGCAAACACTCTACCATCTACGTTACCGAGGTGGGCTTTTCATATCTCTTAGCCTAGGTAACAATTTGAGAAATTATAAGGTCGTTGAAAAATATTTATAGGAAGATATGTAAACTTAATCCTTGCTTCACGTAAGCTTGCCCCGTATATCTTAACGGTCACGTCACCTTATCACATCTCATTGGCTGCTGTTGTGGTGCAGACTCTTATGCGGTAAAATTTAGTTCGTTATTTAACATGGTGATATATCTTTATATGTTGGAAGACAATTGTCAAATCTGTATTTTCGTAACAGTTTTAATTAATTTACCCAACAGAGTTGATTTATCTGAAATGTACGTTAATTCTTAAACGAAGTAAAGAAGAGGTTCCTTTGCTCTCAAGCACATGACACGATAGCACGTGATTTACCGGTAGTAGTGACATATTTGTTTATATGAATCTTATCACTGACCTTGTTTTGAACTGGATTAGTCATATATCACCATTCGACGGTATGCTATGCCGAATGCAAGAGCTAAGTTATTTTATTGATCTCTTTATTGCGCGTGTACTTATATGTATAATGTCAGAGTCTAGCGTAAGTATTTCGCTGTAGCATCGCAAGGGAAAGCGTTTAGAAAGCGGCAAAAAAGAATTGAGTTGCATGTATTTAAAGCACTAAGAGAGAAGAATCCGTATTTGTCAGTGAGAGAAGTCGAACAGCTGCCTACCGTGCTGGGGGTCCCGGGTTCGATTCCCGGCGTTGGGGGTGGGGATTTTTCTCCGACCAAGATAATTCCCCATCTTACCCAGAGTCTGGAAGAATGAATGTGTGCGTGATGTAATGATTAAAAAAAAAGAACCAAAAAGATAACGAGTTAACACCTTCGATAGTTAAAGGCGGGGTATAAATGGAACAAGCAAAAAAAAAAAAAAAAAAAAAAAAAAAAAAAAAAAAAAAAAAAAAAAAAAGTCGAACAGCTTTGCCCTGAACTTACAGGTGTGTTATATGCGTAGGAATATCGCGACATGAAATTGAGACAACAGGAAAAATTACCACTCCAGGGGAGATATTGCTGCTGGGAAAGACGTTATTTAAGGACAATCAAATTGTCCAAATCGCAAAATATACTACCTTGACGAGATTTGGGTGAATGAAGGACACACGACTTTTAGGACTGAAAGACAAGCATTTTTGCAAGGTATGTGTGCTGGTTTAAAAATATCACAGTGGAAAAGGCCGAAGGCCTTTCATTATAAACTTGTTCCAGTTTCATTGCTTATTCATTCAGTTTCAAGCTGCTCAGTTTCATTATAAACTTCATTATTTTTTCATGCCTTCATATTCTTATTTCTATCTGTCTGACAATTATTATGACGTTTACTGCAGGCTTCAACGGGACGGGTAGGCACCGCCTATGTCCTAAGGCGCGAAAACATTAGCCAATTAGAATGAGGGGGAAGGTAGTTGCACGCGGGGTGATACATGTCAGCGAGGCAAGGTTGTATAAAACATAGATTAGGTATGTATTACAAAACCCAACCCTTAGGTTCGATATACTGAATATACTGCATTTCTTTTTTATTTATGTCCTCCAGCTTTAAGTCATATCTGACGATGAACGAAATGGCTCAAATTAACCATGTCCAATTTTCAATGAGATACGTAATTTTCTATAACTTGTAAATCAGTAGACACAGACGTCCTATTACACGTAAAGTTTTGATCTTTTAAAAATATGTAATTTATGCCAATGCTTCATTATCTATTTCCGACGTATTTGTTAGTTTTATTCCAATTTTTTCTTGCCTTTGAATCTTTAAAACGCCAAGACACATTACTCCTAACTTCATGGTAATAGCAATAAACTTGATAGGCAAGTTGTACCAGCTCACTTATTAAACTGTTAACCATTACTTTAGTCTTCTATATACAGCTATAAGTGTAATTTTGCTGTAAACTATTATCTTAAGCTTCAGGTAAATAGACAAATAACTTTCGTAGAAGACTGGTTTGAGAAAGCGGTATGAGTGTAACTCATTAATCTGCTCTTGAAAACTTTTATCTATAGCAGTTGTCTTGATTGTCCACCACCAAAGATATTCTAAGTTATCAAACATTGGTGGATGCAATACCCTTACGTACTTCTCATTACTGTCTAGAGATGGCTCCGTAAGTACTATGTTACTGGAAGTTAAAGGAGGTGTAATTATTTATAATATTTTATAACAAATTGTAATTAAGTTGATTACATCCAGGTTAGATTAAATTTTCTTTGTATAAATCGATTATATAAACAGTGTTATGAGCGTATTTTCAAAATATATCAAATGCATAAGTAATTGTATTTGAGAAAGAAAGTGTTCTAAGTTAAGTATATATCCTAGCATAGCACTCTGACTTTTTTTTTTTTAAGGTGGACGTTCTATCTGTGAGCCAGATTTATCGACGGGCGTATTTGGACAGCTTTGCTACCCCGCTACGCGTGCACCGAGTTTCTTCGAGACACTTCTTTCGTCGACAGGAGCAGCATTCTAGGGTTTGCGACAGTTCTTCAGGGCACGAGCACGTGGATGTAAAACGCGTGCTCAGAACTGTGCCCATAAAGGAAGCAGCAGCCCGGCTCGCCTTCTCCTCTCTGCGCAGCGTAGAGTGTGAAGCAGCAACAGCCTTCTTCTGCTGGCGCGGCAGCGCCGCATGGCCCTCTTCTCAGCCAAGACAGCCAAGATACGATTTCCAGCAACCAGCACTAGAGCAGACTTTTTCTTACTCCTCTCCTACTGTTTTCTATCTTTCCGACTAAAAGACTTGACAGACTACGTGACAGCAGGGTCCGCAAGACCGTAGCCAAGGGGTTTCGGGCCAATGGTCCAAAACCCTGAGTCAATGACTCGTTCAGGCGCCTCCCTCAGGGGGGTCCGGTCCTCTGCGGACTGCCGGAGGGCAACTGCGGCGACCCGACTAACGCCGGACGATGGGCAACAACCCTCAACCTCTTCTGCACCCGATCCCGTGGCAGCTACAGCCACGAAGACAAGGTCTTCAAAGAGGAAAGCTTCAGCACCTCCTCAGGGCCTTACTACGGTCCAAGAGGCATCAGTCCCCACAACCGATTTTCCCCCTCTGCCCGACTCAGAGTCAGAGGATGACACCGCCGACCAGGGGGGTTTCACCGTCGTCCAAGGGCGACGGCGGAGTAACTCTGGCCCTAAGCCACAGGGCCAACCTGTACAGGCGCCCCAACCCCTAAACAAGAGGGGGTCCAAGCTTCCGCCTATCGTAGCGGATAGCTTTAAAAATCACGTGGCTGTTATGCGAAAGCTGGCAGCCACGCTGAAGCATCCCTTCGAGGCCAAGAGGAAGCCTCGCAAGGTCTTCATATCCACCAGCAGTCCCGAGGATTTTGAGGCTGCAAAGCAAATACTAAGAGACTGTGAGATACAGTTCTATTATTACTCCCCCCAGAAGCCCAACGTCGAAAGACGGGTTCTGCGGGGACTAGATTCCGAGTGCCCGCCAGAGGAGGTAAAACTCGCTCTGGAGCAGGAGCACGGCATAAAGGCCTCAGCTGTCGCCCAGCTGAGGAAGATCGTACACACAGAGGAAGGCTCTGTGCGTGTACCAATGCCTCTCTTCCTGGTAGTAGTGGACAAGGTTCCTGGGGAGGCGGTTCAGCCCATCGACGCTGTTCGGGTGCTGTTCCACACTGTAGTGAAGGTTGAACGCTTTCACGGACAGGGTGGGCCTGTGCAGTGCTACAGGTGCATGGGGTTCCATCACTCCAGCATGGCCTGCGAGCGTAAGCTTGCATGTCTGCGGTGTGCGGGTCCCCACCTCCTGAAGGACTGCGAAAAAGCGCCTGAGGAGAAAAGATGTACAAATTGCCGCCAGGACCATGTTAGCACCTACAAGGGCTGTGCGACGCGGCTAAGGATCATAGAGAACCGCCGCGGAGGCAATGCGGGATTGGCTACTGTCCGTCCCGGGGTCTCATTCGCGGCGGCTCTCGGAAGGGCAGAGCGCACTCTGCAGGTGGCAGAGCAAGCGGCTCCTCAGCCCACTACACCTAAACCTCCACAGGAGGCACCACGTCCACAGCGTCCGAGAAAGGGCCGCAAGGCGCGCCAGACAACCAAGCCTGCCACACAGGCCGCAGCCCCTCCCACCAGGGAGGTGGCTCCAGCTGAGTCAACCGGCCCGGCCACAGCGCCGGAATCAGCAGCAGAACCTGCTCCAAACAGGGCGCATGCACCAGTGAGGGCACCTGCAGCGACGCTTGCATCTTTCGGGGGGACCATCTCTGCGAGGGATGTCGACGAATTTAGGGAGCTTTCCCTGTGGTTCGGCGACCTCATTCTGAGAGTTCTCCCCATCCTTAGGGACTGCAAGGAGAAAATTGAAGACCTGAGGCTTGACTTCCTCGAAAAACACACTATCCTCCTCCAAACACTCGAGGAGCTTTTCCCGTGCGCCGATGTGTAATGGCCCCCCGACTAGTCAGGAGGCCATTACGAGCTGCGTTTTGGAACGCAAACGGTGTACGGGACAAGCGTCCTGGAATGTTGGAGTTTGTACAGTCCTACGGGATTGACATCCTCATGATCTGCGAGACGCACCTGAAGGCTGGTACAGACTTCTCGCTGCCAAGTTACGTCACCCACCGCACTGATCGAAACGGTCGGCGGGGTGGCGGTACAGCTATACTCGTGAAAAACATCATCACGCACACACCTGTTCCTCTCCCTGCCCTGCAGCACGTGGAGGCCTGCGCCATCCGGCTCTCAGTCGGCGGACAGGACACCCTGCTGGTAGCGGCATATGATCCACCTGGCAACCAGTTCTTTGAACCTGACTACACTACCCTTCTCAACCTACACCCAGTGGTTTGCATTGCAGGAGACCTCAACGCGAAACATGGGCTCTGGAACAGCCGCACAAGCAACCAGAGGGGACGAGGGCTCTACCGCCTCATAAGCGGAGACCCAAATCTCGCCGCGCACGGGCCGAGAGGTCCAACTTTCCATCCGGCTCGTGGCAGGCCGGATGTCATCGACATCATGATCACCAAGAACTTTCCATTTCATCTGGACCTCTCGGCGGTGAATGAATTGGACTCAGACCATGACCCTGTCACGGTCGATGCCGATGTCACCATGCCAGCTCTGTTAAACTCAGACTGGGAGCTAGAGGTAGACTGGGATGCAGCCATCCTCAAACTTAACCAAACCATCGACCCTCGTCCACGCATCGACGACGTCGAGGCGTTGGAGGCTGCGGCGATGAGTTTTTCCCAGCAGGTACGCCTAGCGGTGAGTACACACACTCACCGCATACCCACCAACACACATAATCCTCTGTCCATCACAAACGAGATCCGGCAGCTGCTAAAAGCCAAGGCAGCTGTTCGGAAGCTATGGCAGCGTTTCCGTCATCCCAGGATAGGAGCAGTTTACCAGCGGTTCAAATCCCTGGCAAGGCGGCTGCTCCGTGCCCACCGTAAGGTGGCCTGGGAGAACACATTCCGAAACGTCGACCTCCAGGAAAAGCACCCCTGGAAGATCATCAAGTCCCTCAGGAGGGACAAAACTCTGTACCAGCATCCGCTGCATGGCACTCGAGGGAGACTCGCTTACGAGCCCCAAGACAAGGCCACAGCTTTCGCGGATCATTTGGAAAGTCAATTTGAGCCGAGGGAGGACCCCCAGGACGAAGACTTCACTGACCTCGTGGAGGCTGCTGTGGAAGACCTCTATGAGGAGCCACAGCGGCGCCATGAGGCGATCCATATCCCAATAGTCACCCCAAAGGCGGTGACTACTGAAATCCGAAAAATGAAACCTAACAAATCCCCTGGACATGACGGTGTCAGCGCACTCATGCTCCAGCACCTTCCCAAGAGGGCCGTTATCCATTTGACGCGGATCTTCAATGCGTGCCCCAACCTCCGCCACTTCCCAGCCTGCTGGAAAGAGGCGAGAGTGGTGTGCATTCTGAAGCCCGGCAAGGATCCGGTCTTTCCGTCTAGCTACCGATCCATAAGTCTTCTCCCAACCGTCTCAAAACTATTTGAGCGGTTGCTCCTATCCCGCCTGACCCCTCTCTTCGAGGAAAGGCAGCTCCTACCTGATCACCAGTTTGGTTTTCGTCATGGACACTCCACGACCCTACAGCTACTGCGCCTGGCCGAGAGGACAGCCCTGGGTTTCCAGGAAAACCTCAAGACAGTCGCGGTGCTGTTAGACGTAGAGAAAGCCTTTGCCACAACCTGGCACCAAGGCCTACTGTACAAACTCAGGGAGGCCAACCTACCTCCTCCCTATCTTGCCCTGATTAGCAGTTTCCTCAGAAACCGCACTTTCAGGGTAAGAGTGGAAGGAAGAATGTCATCTATCAGACCAATAGCCGCGGGAGTCCCGGAGGGCAGTGAACTGTCCCCGATACTCTTTGCGGCCTACATGTCTGACTTACCCCTGGAACCACAGACTGTTACGTGCCAATATGCTGACGACGTCCTCATAATGGCACGTAACAAAAACTTACGATATTGTCATCCTCCGCTGCAGCGCCAACTCCGAGCCATTGGCCGTTGGAGTGAGATGTGGAGAATGGCCATTAGCCCCGAGAAGAGCTCTGCACTTCTCCTGGCTAAGGTCCGAGCTAGGCGACCAGACTGGTCGCTGAGGTTGAGGCAGAGGCAAATCCCTTGGGTTCCCACTGCCAAATACCTTGGCGTCCACCTGGATCGCGGACTCACCTACGCACCTCATATCCGGGTCAAAGCCGGACAAGGGCATGCAGCATTAACTCAGCTATACTCCATTTTCAAGTCCACCATGCCTACTCACCTCAAACTACGCCTGTATCGGGCGATCATACCGCCCCTGATTCTGTACGGCTGCGAAGTCTGGGGATCAGCGGCTCCAACCAATATTCGCAGACTCCAGTACGTCCAGAACAGGGCATTGCGCATGATCTACGATACCGGGCGGAGATTTCCGTCTCACATCCTACATACTCACTCTGGAATCCCGTATATCGTCGACGTGGTGCGGGAGAGATCCCGCACCATCTACGATAAGCTGGACTCCCACCCCAACATACTGGTAAATACCCTAGGCCGTTACGACCATAGGGTTCCTCGCCGGAGACCAAGCTATCGGCTACCCAAAGATGCCTTGGGTACCTAGCACTAAACAGGGCCACACTCCCCTGACTCCAACTTCCTAAGCCCAGTAATGGGCTAGGAAATACCCTATACAATAACACAGATCCTTTCCCTCTAGCCTGTTTAGCGGACTGTGCTCAGAAGCCTCCCAGCAGGCGGAAGTGCGCAGCCAGCATTGGCGCATCACCCCTCCACGGGGCGACGGCGCTCACCAAGGCTAGACATATCCACTGCCCAAAACAATCGCCTGTGACATTAAAAATTCTTCTACACTGCCCAGATAAAGACGCTAGAAGCGGCTAGGTGCTGGGCAGCATACACTCCGTCCAGGAAAACCTGGACGACTCGACTCTTCTGCTGCTGGTCTGCTGACTTTTAATTTTATATTTGCACTGCTAATCTTGTTTTATCTATATTGTTTAGTGCAACGTGAGCTTTGAACTTGTATCCAGTTACAATGTAAACGAAGGTAACCGTTTCTAACATTTCTTTAGTTTTTGAGAACAGCGATTTTGATGAACATATATTTATTGATATGGTATGTGTGTAATCCGCACTTGCACGTTTCCATATACCCATGTATAAACCTATAATCGTGACTATTTCTCTGCCTCTGTGTTAAATACCACACATTCGGACAATTCTTTATGGAAATTATTAAAGTCATTTAAAGTCTCCTCGAGCGCTAACTCAGGCACTGATGCGCTACACACTCACCTCGGCCTGCACTTCTCCTCTGAGCAGAAAGCCGGGGTCTTTGCAGACTGTCTGGAAACAAGATTTACAGAAAACCCTGCGATAAACCCCGAGTTAGAACGTGATGTCCAGACTTGGGTACAAAACTGGGTGGCACAGGGGCATGAGCAACACTTGCCCCTCACAACGCCGCAGGAAATGTACAAGCTCATTAGGAAGCTACCTAATGGGAAATTCCCCGGCCCGGACAGGGTGACTAATGAGGAACTCAAACATCTCCCGAGAAAAGCCCTGGTGCAAGTTACAAAAGTTTTCAACGCTTGCTTGCAGCAACATTATTTCCCTGACACTTGGAAACGATCCAAGGTAATAATGCTCCCTAAGCTTGGGAATAGCACCAGGCAACTTCAGAATTACCGCCCCATTAGTCTCCTGTCCACTATTGGTAAATTGCTCGGGAAAATAATTCTATTTCGACTCCAAAAACAAATTACGGCGCTTGACATTTCAAATTCGCAATTTGGCTTTAGAAAAAGGCACTCAACTTTTAAAACTAGTAGATGCCGTCACCGAGCAATTTAACAACGGGGCTTAAACGTTGGCGTTATTTTTAGACGTAGAAGCCGCATTTGATCGGTGCTGGCACAACTGCCTGATTTACAAATTGCACCAAGATTTCCCGGCCTCCAAAATGCACTGCAATTGCTGCATAATTTTTAAAAAAGCAGGCGCTTCTACGTCCAAGTGGGTCGCTCCTCCTCAAAGGAGAGAGTGATGCATGCTGGTGGACCACAAGGGGATATTAGTCGCCTTTCCAGTATATACTCTTCACCAACGACTTCCCCGTGGACGCTAGATGCAAAGTTGCAAAGTATGCCTACGACACCGCAATATACAATCATCATAAGAAACCACGTTTTGGCCTTTTAGAAATGCAGCGGTACATTGACCGCTTCCTTTCATGGCTTCATGACTGGAAAATCAAAATAAATGCGAAAAAAGTACCAGCTTATACATTTTACAAAGCGGCGCCCTTTTGGCAATGGACCTAACCGTCGATGGTCAAATATTGCACTGTCGTCAGCAGGTCAAGTACCTCGGCGTGACGTTGACACGCACGATTCATTGGACCACCCACCTTGGAGATGACGCCAACAAAAGGCGCCAGCGATTCAAAATGTGCGCCCCCATTTTTAGGAGCAAACAGCTAAAGCTGCGCTCGATGATCATCCTATATAGATCCTTTATCTTATTCGTGGACCTGTACGCCTGCGTGGTCTGGGCCAACGCTTCCAACACCGCCCTAAAGTATCTCCAAACCCTACAAAACCTATTCCTACGCAAAATCCTGTCTGCTTCTATCCGAACAACAACTACCACCATTCACCAAGAAACCCACGTCCCTTACATCAACAAGGCCATGAACAAACGTGACTCTTCCATCTGGGCGCGCATCCGACACCATCAAAATCCCACATTTCACAATATTTGGAAAGGCGAACCCAAGCACCGAAAACACGCCAGAATCAAAGCCTATTGAAGAAAAACAAAAATAAAAAACAACACGACTGCAAAATTATGCGCGCCCAACCCTTACTGGCTCAGGTCACGCTCCCAGGCAGAGGCCGCCATCATCGGCAGCCCAGGAGTCAGCTACCCGCTGTCGCACAACCTAACTGCGAACATTGTAGATATTATATATAGCCAAGTCTGTACAGTGTAGTGCGTGAGATATTGGGAGGTACGTGGTATGCCAAGGAGTGTGTGTGTGTGTGTGTGTGTGTGTGTGTGTGTGCGCGCGCGCGCGCAAGATAAGTGCAGTGTAAATATGTGAATATAAAAACAAGAAACAGAAAGACAGAGACAAATAACGAGATAAAACTGGTTCTCGGCGGCCTCAGAACAGGTCGCCGTATGGGTTTTAGAAGAACCCCAAAGTCAATAAAAAACCATACCCAGAATTATAAAGCCATGTAAATTTAGAGCCTGTAAGCCCGGTCCAGTGTACCGACTCCAGGCAAATAAGTTACAAATAAAAAGCCTTAAGCCTTAAGACTTTTTAGTTTTATATTTGCACTCATGCTCTTGTTTTATATATATCGTTTAGTGCGACGTGAGCTTTGAACTTGTATCCCGTTACAATATAAACGAATATAATCGTTTCTAATATTTCTTTGTTTTATGAGTATAGCGATGTTGAGGAATATATATTGTTATCCAATCGGCAATCTTGCGGTCGGTTACGTGAGGGGAAGGCCGGTGGAGGGGTTCGTGTGGCATCGGTACTGCCTGTGTAGGCGTGACAGAGTGGAGGGAGGGGAAACTACAGGGGTGGCTGAATCTTCGTTTCCCCCTCCTCCTGCCACCTGAAAGTACGCGAAACCACCGGAATATTGCTTCCCTCCTTGGTAAAGATTTCTCCAGAAACATTTAGCCACCTATAGATAGAGGGACGATGCAACCGAAACTTCAGATCAGTTCTTGGCGAGCAGCGTGAGGAACGCCCAGTGAGGCAACGTAACTGCGTGCAGTGGACCTGTGACAGACGAACTGGTGAATTGTAAATGTGTAATTACGTAATTCTGTGTAATCGGCAAGTGTTCCGATTGTAATTCGGTGGAAATAAAGAACATTTTTGAGTTGTGCAATTGGACTTTTCATTTCACGAACCCACAAAGTCACACATGGCGTCAGGAGTGGGACAAGGGCCATGGAATCGGCACTGGAAAAGATTTGACACAAAATGGACGAAATGAAGGTGGCCAACGACAACCTTACCGCCGAGATGAAGGAAATGAGGGCGGCAAATGAAAATCTCGCTGCCTATACATTCGTTGACGTGGTACGAGACACGGAGATTCGTCAGCGACTAATGCTTGGCGATTATAAAACCACCCACGAAGCGCTAACGGCAGCATTAAGGATGGAGGCGACCGAGGTAACAGCTATACCGACGTCGTGAACAAGGAGTGTCATCTACACCGAAGAGAGAAGACCAGCCGAGGGACGCCGGCGAAGACCTAATGGCCTGTGTTGGGGGTGTGGACAGCCTGGACACCTGAAGAGAGATTGCCCACACCAGGAAGAACAGCCGGAAAACGAGTAAGGGCCATAAGGCACGTCGACAACGTCACCACCATCCCCTCGATTTAAACTGCACGCCATAGGCCGGCGTATGGATGATAGCCTCATCGCGGAGGGCTGGGTGAGATGGAAGTCATGCCGCGTGCTGGTGGACACCGTGGCAGCCGTGACTATCATCAGACCTGACGTGGCAAAGGGTTTGCCGACAAGGAAGTCGAGCCGACCATACCAGCTTGTGATGGCATCGGGCGAAACCTTGCCTGTGGAGAGGGAGGTCCTGCTGGAGGTGACCTTGGCACGGAGTGCCGTGCGTCTATGGGTGTTCGTCGCGAAAGTGGCTGAGGAGGTGATTCTGGGACTTGATGCCCTCAGGAGTCACGAGGCGACGGTCGACGTCGGCAGGAGGGTCCTGTGGCTAAACGGAGAAGAGGTTATTCTCCGTCAACCCGAAGAGCGCCTTGGAATCTGCAAGGTCTTCTTGAACGATGCCGTGCTTGTCCCCGCGAGGAGCGAGGAGGTGGTGACGGCGCGACTGGAGGGCCAGAGAACCAGAAACATAATGCTAGACCAGAAGACACCTGTACACGGACTGTGTGTAGCCAGGACAGTAGCCAGTGACACTGCTAAATACAACGGACACCGAACACGACGTCCAGGGAGGGACGGATTTGGAAACGTGCGAGCCCGTGGTGAGCTAAACAGCAATCGACAGGACACAGGTGCCGCTTCCGACGCAACAGCTGGAGTCCCAGCTAAAAAGCTTTCTGGAGAGGGAGACCGACCAACTGACAGCAGAACAGCTGGAGAAATTTCGACAACTACTGAGACGGTATCAGCGCGTCTTCAGCCAAGGTGATAGTGACTACGGCCGCCCTGGCAAAGTGCTTCACCGCATCCACACCGTAGACGCCCGGCCTATTCGGCAACCACATAGACGCGATGGGGTTGCGAAGAAAGGGGCAGTACGAGACATGCTGGGAGACATGAGATCCAGGGATGTGATTGAAGTGTCTGACAGCCCTGTGTATTCCCCCTGTGTATTCGTCACCAAGTTTGGTGACGAAGAATAACGGCGAGCTACGCTTCTGCTTGGACTACAGGAAGCTGAACGCTGTCACCCGGAAGGACTGCTTCCCCTTATTCTTGATTGACGACACCCTGGAAGCGCTAGCTGTTGCGCAGTGGTTATCAAACCTGGACCTGAAGTCGAGCTACTGGCAGGTAGCCCTAGATCCGAGAAACAAGGAGAAGACCGCATTCTCGACAGGCCAAGGGCTCTGGAAGTTTACAGTTTTGCCCTTTGGCATCTGCAACGTACCTGCTACCTTCCAACGCCTCATGGAGTCAGTGATGAGAGGACTGACTTACGACGCCTGCCTGCTATACTTGTACGACATCATCGTCAGTAAGACTTCTGAAGACCATCTCGAGAATCTGAGTAAGGTGCTACAGATTTGCAGGCGACCAACCTGAAGCTGAACGCGAAGAAGTGCAAGCTCTTCTGCAAGGAAGTGAACCACTTGGGCCACATAGTCTCAGCAACCGAGTGGCCACAGACCCGGAGAAGACACAGGCTGTGAAAAATTGGCCTCGCCCAAAGGATAAGAAAGAGTTCCGCAGTTTCCTGGGACAGTGCAGTAATTACCGACGCTTCATAAAGGGGTTCCCTAACATCGGCAAACCCCTCACGCGCCTGACAGAGGAGCACGGGCTTTATGTTTGGACGGACGACGCCGAAGACGCTTTCCAGCACCTGAAGAAGAACCTGTGCAGTGCTCCAATTTTGTGTTTCCCACAACCTGGTGGCTCCTTCATTGTGGACACTGACGCCAGCGACCATTGCATTGGAGGTGTCCTATCGCAGATCCAAGACGGCCATGAGCGGGTGATAGCCTACTACAGCAAGACGCTATCCAAGGCAGAGAAGAACTACAGCGTCACCCGACTAGAGTAACTGGCGGTAGTAGAGACCATGGCGCACTTCCAGATGCACCCGTACGATAAGCCATTCCACCCGAGGACTGACCATTCCGCCCTAACCTGGCTATTGAGCTTTAGGAACCTGGAAGGCCAGACAGCACGTTGGGTCCAGAGGCTGCAGCAGTACGACGTCACCACGGAACATCGTAGAGGGAAGAGCCACGGTAACGCAGACGCTATGTCACGAAGACCCTGTCCAGAAGAGTGTGGCCATTGTGGAAGAGTGGAAGAGAAGGAGCCTGACGCAGCACTCCGAGTGATCACTGCAGTGCTGCGGACGGCTGGGATAACGCAGGCCTGAGGAGGGAGCAGCTGGCGGACGCAGACTTGGGGCCACTTTTGAGGGAAGTGGAGGCAAGGACAACCAAACCAACCTGGGAGGATATCGCACCAAGGAACGCCACCTACAAGTCGTACTGGGTGCAATGAAACTTGTTGAAGATCAGAGTGGGCGTGCTACACCGGGTATGATAATCATCCGATGGGAAGACGCAGAGTGAACAGTTGGTACTTCCCCGGAGTAAGGTCGCGGAACTCTTGGGGGAACTGCACACCGGTACGTCAGTAGGACGCCTGGGAGAAAACCGGACGATTGACAAACTACGGCAGTGCTACTACTGGCTGAGGCTCCGAGCAGACGCAAAGAGATGCTGCCGTCAGTGTCACGTGTGCACGGCGAGTCGCGGCCCCCAGACTAGGAGCCGGGGACGCATGCAGCAGTACAACGTAGGAGCGCCATTCGAGCAGATCGCCGTTGACATTGCTGGGCCGTTGCCAATATCTGACCGAGGCAACAAGTACTGGGAAGAAGCAGAGAGAACAGTTGGTATTTCCCCGGAGTAAGGTCCCGAAGTCTTGGGGGAGGTGCACGCCAGTACGTCAGGAGGACGCCTGGGAGAAAAGCGGACGATTGACAAACTTCGGCAGCGCTACTACTGGCTGAGGCTCCGAGCAGACGCTAAAAGATGTTGCCGTCAGTGTCACGTGTACGCGGCGAGTCGCGGCCCCCAGACTAGGAGCCGGGGACGCATGCAGCAGTACAACGTCGGAGCGCCATTCGAACAGATCGCCGTTGACATTTCTGGTCCGTTGCCAATATCTGACACAGGCAACAAGTACCTGATTGTGGTCGTGGACTACTTCAATAAGTGTCCGTAGGTGTATTCGATCACGAACCAAGAGGCAAGAACAATCACAGACTGCCTCGTGGTGCAAGTGTTCTGCCGATTTGGGGTACCGTTAGAATTGCACAGTGACCTTGGCACCAATTTTGAATCCAACCTGATGAAGGAGGCACTAGAGAGACTTGGGGTTAACAAGTCCCGCACAACACCTCTACATCCCCAGTCGGATGGCATGGTCGAAAGATACATCAAGATCTTAGAGGAACACTTGAGGAAGGTCGTGGCCAGCCATCAATGAGACTGGGACGTCAAGGTGTCACTGTTCTTGCTGGCCTATCGCTCGTCAACACACGACACCACGGGGATGACGCCAGCCAGCTTAATTTTCGGCCGAGAGTTACGCCTCCCTTAAGACCTGGCTTTTGGAAGTCCTCAGGTTGTGAAACAGCCAGCGACCGAGTATGTGGAGAACCTGGTGGACCACCTCCAGGACATACAGAGGTGGCTCGCCAGAACATCCAGAAGGCGAGCGACCGTATGAAAATCCGATACGACAGGCAAGCCAACAACGAAGGGTTCCAGCAAGGTGACCTGGTCTGTTTGTACCGCCCTACCCGGACCAAGGGACCCTGCCCGAAGCTTCAGCAGCCATGGCGAGGTCCGTACCGTGTGTTGAATAGGATTAACGACGTGGTCTACCGCATCCAGAAGGTGCCCCGAGGAAAGATGTTGGTGGTACACCTGGATCGCCTGGCCCGCTACAATGGTGCTGTTCGGGACGACCAGCCTTGAGGAGGGAGCAGTGTTACACAATCGGCAATCTTGCGGTCGGTTACGTGAGGGGAAGGCCGGTGGAGGGGGGCGTGTGGCATCGGTACCGCCAGCGGAGGCGTGACAGATTGGTGGGAGGGGAAGCCACAGGGGTGGCTGAATTTTCGTTTCCCCCTCCTCCTGCCGCCTGAAAGAACGCGAAACCTCCAGAATATTTCTCCCCTCCTAGGTAAAGAATTCTCTAGAAACATTTAGCCACCTATATATAGATGGACGATGCGACCGAGATTTCAGTTCAGTTCTTGGCGAGCAGGGTGGGGAGCACCCAGTGGGGGAAGGTAACTGCGTACAGTGGTCCTGTGACAGACGAACTGGTGAATTCTAATTGTGTACATTACGTATTTCTGTGTAATCGGCAAGTGTTCTGATTGTAATTCGGAGAAAATAAAGAACATTTTTGGGTTTTCCAATTGGACTTTTCATTTCACGAACCCACAAAGTCACAATATTGATATGTTATGTGTGTAATCCGCACTTGCACGTTTTCATATGCCCAGGTATACACGTATAATCAGACCTATTATTTCTCTGCCTATTACATATATTAGGTGGAGGTAGCGTTACATTTCAAACAGAAGTGCACTATCGATAATTATATATCTTTACAAACATGTTTTGGGACACAAAAATAGAAAGGAAACTATTTTATTAAAGGTTTCCTGAGCCTCAAAACAACATAGCTTAAAGACCAAAGTAGTGAAAATGAAATGTGTAGTGTTTAACGCCCGCTTTTTTTTATACGGCACCGCAGGCGGTGACACTGATGATACATGAGATGAAGATGGAGCACCGGTGGAATGAGATGGCTGGGGAAACCGGAGGTCCCGGAGAAAACCCGCCCCATCACCGTGTTGTCCATCACAAATCTCACTTTGCGGTCGCCTGGGATCGAACCCGGGCCGCCTTGGTGAGAGCCAAGCGGTGTAACCACGTGGCCGACCAAAGTAGGTTCAATTCCCAAGTATATCAGACAAGGTTTGCTAATCAAACCTTCAAACACAAAATGAACATTTACGCTTTAATCCACACCTAAAGAAGGGTATATCTGTACGCTCTGTTGGAGTTTTGGGGAGAATTTAGACATTTTATAGCGTAGTTCGACCCTGCATTTAGTATTTTAATAAACCACCTGACATATTAATAGTATTTTGATACTATTTTACTCATGTTGTGCTATTCCGACTGATTTCACGATTGTCATCAAAAAGTTTCACAGCATTTTGATTCACTAGTCTCCAATTATTTAAAACCTTAATGTAATATTTCACAATTCTCTTAGCTTATTACGTAGTAGAAATTTGTATCTTCATAGTTACGTGCACTGACACGTGTACTTTCAAATAAACAGACGACAGCATCCTTGTATGTGTTTTTTTTTTTTAATTTACATCAACCAACACTTTAGTCATATCGGACGATGAGTGAAATGGGTGAAATGATGCTCAATGCGTCCAGGGTCCATGGAGCTTAGATGTACCTGACATTTGTCTTTCAGGATAAGGGAAAACTCGGAAATACCTCATCCAGGTAACTCACCCAGATCGAGATTCGACCTCGGGACCCCTTGAACGTGAGCAGACACGTTACCATCTACGCTATCGTGGCGGGCTCCTTTTAGGTGGAACTGGCACATGGGAAGATAGCAGACGCCAGCTATGTTCAAATGCTTTAAGACGTTGTTGCTATGTCATGGCTTTATCATTTCAGTTCCTTTGCTTGGTCACGACATAAGAAACCAATAACACCCTTCTATGATAAAACACAGCTATGTAAAAATTAAATATAATAGCACGAATATCTTCACAGACATAATCTAGTAATTGCTTAAAGGAGATTTCCATTTTCCGAGCAGTAAGATGTCATCGGTGTTTGCCAGTTTTACAATGGTACTGCGGGACGTAAAGTGGACATTCTAAGAAATTTCAAGATTTGCGTTTCACTTATCATGGGAAGTACTTAAAAATATGGCATTCTAATTAGAATAATCACTTTTAAGGAATCATAATATTGGTAAATATAGGTTTATCCTTCTATAACTTTTGTTTGGAATGGGTGGGTATTCCAAACTTTGAGGGATGCTATTGTGGGGCTTAGAGATAACATTTTATAAAAATAACTGCAGTTGGTTCCAGAGGGGTATATATTGATGAAGTCTCTTTTTGGATTTAATGCAGTAATTTCTCTGCGCGCAATGTCTATGACAGAGAAAGCAAATGATGTACGCTTCTGATAATTAACACTGTTATATTGAAATGTCACCCTAGAAAGAGACAAAGTAGAGGAAAGTTACATAAATTTAGTGTTTTAACGAAAAGTATGTTCGTAGTTCAATAAAACTTTGTTTAACTCTTGACATATTACAGTTCTGCAGAAGTCATTAGGAATAAAGGAAACCTTCGAGAAAAATTTACACAGAGTTTAAGATACACATTACATTTATACGAGGGAAATTTTAAAATGAATTAATTTGATAAAATGGTTCATTAGAACAATTAAAAGATTTTGAAAAAGTTTACAGTCGAAATTAGTTTGTTTTGCGGGGATTTTCTTGAAAATCTTTTCACATTCCTGAATCTAAAGTTTGTATTGAAATCCCTTTCTATTTTTACTTTTAGTCTTCACATACACATGGACAAATTCCCACTCCTTGTTGTAAAGATACACTTTCCCTCTCTCGATTCACCGAGTCTTTTTTGTTGAATTTTTTGCTCAGCACAGTTCGTGCTATACAAATTGTGGAGCTATATACATAATATACATAGCAATTAAGGTATACAAGGAAAGAGGATACTCATATCGGAGAACTCAAGCAAACTGGTCTGATTAGTGTAAGTATAAATTAAATAACTTCTTCATTACAGAATAAATAAACATTATAGAAATAAAATGTCCAGTGGCAAACGTGCCTTTAGTTCACTGGGTCTGCCATTACGTCATTACGCATTGTAAGCTGAAATATAATAATTCGCAAATTGCCCTAAGTGAAAAGCTTTATTGTGTTTAACATCAGTTAACTTTATTTTCATCCATTTTGTGACCGATGTTTCTTTATCTGTTGCATGCAACATTTTCAAAATGCTAATGTAATAAAACACTTTTTAACTCCAAACCATAATATTGTACTATCTTTCAAGAAAGTAAACGTATATTTTCCGCGGGTCAGTATCACTCAGGCGTTCCGTGACTAAATGGTATGAAAACTAAATCGGCCATGCTCGTAGATGTATAGTGTCGTGGTCGCCATTTTAACCTGTTACTCACCTCGAAGTTGGAAAATGTGGAAGAAAACGGAAAACACTTGGAATTAGGACCATAATAGAAGCAATATCTATATTGTATATAAAGTAAGCTTCCTTAAGTGCTCACGTAGCTCAGTTACAGAGCACGCGATGTGATAAATATTACGAAGAACCATGGTTCGAGTACCATGCTTTAGATATGTTCTTTTATTCCAGATTTTTAATTTGTTAGATTAAGTAACGAACTAGTTTACAACTGTTCTCTTGGGGTAAGCTGTTACTAATGGCATTGGAAAATTAGCAAGAAGACGAATGCCAGGAAGAATGGTGGCTTAATAGAGCCAACAACTTGTTGTACATAACCTGCTACAAACACATGCTTTCGTAGCTCAGTGGCAAAATATATGCAGTAACTGAGCCGAGGATTTATGGTTCGAAACCTAGTATGTAGTCACAATTTTTATTCCAATGTTTTACTTTGTAAAACACCGTAACGAGCGAAATTATACTTTCTCTCTTGCGACTAAGTTAATAACATGTTTTCGAATGGAATGCCAGAAGTTTCCAGAAGGTTGAATGATGATTTTAATGGAGCCAACTTCTGAACGCTGTATGCCATCCATCTGTTCTAACAATAAGCTAATATATAAAATAACAAGAAATTGAATAATTCTCATCTTGAGTAAAACAAACCTAGAGCTGCAATATAACTGTATTATGCAGTGGAGTATAAGACATAAAACAGAAAAGATATTCTGTGTAACCGTAGTTACAAATAGCCATTGTAATGAATTACAAAAGGAAGACGATATCCAAAGATAATGTTGCTTAGGAAACAAATTAAAAAGCTGTCATTTCTTCATGAAGCCAACGTCATACATTACAACAAACGAATAAAATTATGAAACATTTGAGATTTATAGAAAGCGTATTTTTGCTAGAATAAAAAATTATTTGTGGAAACAAAGAATGAAAAAAAGAAATAAAATCTTATGATTTAGAACCTGGTGTAATCGTCCCAAACTATGATTACATCATTTAATAATTTGTGCATGTTTGCAACCAATACAGAACACCGGTTTGGATTCTGCTGATAATGTTGCTATAGCTCCATCACGTGAGCAACTAAATTTCCTTGAACCCTGTCTGGTTGACGTTCTTTCCATTCTTTCACCATGAAGGCCCATATATGTTCAATGAGATTTAGATCGGGAGACTTTGTTGGCCAGTCCATGCAGATTATTTCTGGATGCCTCGTTAACCAATTCTGGGTTATATTTGCAGTACGCACACCACTGTTGTCGTGCATAAATATATATTCTTCTTGTTCTGGAAACCTAGTACGAAGGGATGGTAGCAAAGTGTTTTCGAGAATGTCTGCATAGACTGCACTCGTCGTTCTCCCTGGCACTTGAATTAACTCCCCTGGACCTGATGCTGTCATGTGGGCCCAGAATTGTGCTGAAATTCTTCCCGAATATTCTGCTCGAACGACGTATTGAGGTTCGTATCTAGTTCCTTGTGGTCTATACAGACATAGGTCCCTTGCTGGTCGGATCAAAATACCTTCTCGTCACTCCAGATTACCAGCTCCACACAACCTCGTGGACGCGGCATGCTATTTCACTATGATGAAGTCCTAGTGAAAGATAGAAATGCAGTGCATTACTTCCAGCAATAATTTGCACATGCGCAAGAAATAAAAGGCGAAAAAAGTATTGCATGTTGAGGGTTTGAACCACTAATCAACAGTTTACTTGACAAAGCGTGCGTTTTACCTCTGAGCTACGCCAACGGATGTGATAGCTCTGGCTATATAAAATATATATTTGTTGGTTCTATTAAAATCGCCATTCCACGTGTTTTCCAATTTCTATGGTATTCTGCAATGCCATTTAGTAATATCTTAGCTACAAGAGAACAGTTGTAAATTATTTCGTTACTACGCCCAATAAACTAAGAAATTTGGAGTAAAAAATTATGCTCACGTGTTAGGGTTCGAACCTTGAAGCATGGTCTCGCTTATCTCAGCCCGCGTTTTTGCCCCTGAGCTTACAAGAGCAGTTAAGATAGCTTCCCTTATACAACACATATATATTGGTTCTGGTAAAACCATAATTCCACGTGTACTCAGTTTTCTTGCACATTTTCCAACGCCATGTACTTAATAGCTCACCTGCAAGAGAATTATACTTACTTTGTGATAAATACTCAATCCTTTGTTATACTGGATTAATATAGCCTTAGAAATCTTCGAAGTAGGTAAAAGATTAAAATGGCGACCACGACACTATACATCTACGAAACATGGCCGATTTAGTTTTCATACTATCTAGTCACTGAGCGCCAGAGTGATACTGACCCGCGGAAAGTGTAGAGTTACTTTCTTGAAAGATAGTACTTATGTATTAGATATGTACAGCTACTTGTGATATACTCGGGAAATTTTCAATCGTTACAGCAGTGATTTTTGTTGTCACAATATCTGGTAAATCATAATACATTTGTCCTCCGTAGCCCAATCTCCTGGAAGTACATAGCAGAATAATGAAAGAAGAAATCACAATATCTGGTAAATGATCATACATTTGTGCTCCGTAACCCAATCACGTGGAAGTACATAGCTGAATAAAGAAAGAACAAAGACTAGATTTACTACAACCAACCGAACTTCTTTACTTTCTTTGTTTTTACGAGAACGTTTTGGATTTTATGTTTCATTTCGGGACCTGAAAATAACATATAGAAGAGTTTAATGCAACTAAAGATTTCTTTGAAACTTAAAATAAAATATAAATGTTTACAATATATGTCCCGCTATATAAGCATATCTTTGATCTATTTTTAGCGCCTAATTCAAGAAGTAATACATTAGGCTACAGTGATAGTGAAAGCTTCTCTTATTCTGTGGCTTAGCAATCGTTTTTAACTTTTGTTTTCCTTGTGGATAAACAAATAACGAACTTACATATGAGTAAAACATAGGTATAAGAAAGTTCAAAGTAGCAACAAAGATTGCCTTAGAAACCGCTAATTCCCAGATTATATACAGTGCAATCTATTCAAACCTGAACATTTTCAACAATCCTATTATTCAACAATAATAGGACACGTGTGCAACTTTGGGAGAGTATAATACACAATTGGTAGATTACATTACACTATTTAAAGCTAAGAGAAAATGTTGGTAGTATACTCCACCAGCATCTATACATGTTTGCACCCCTCTCAACATATTCTCTGAAGTTTTATGTAGAGTAACTTCGCCAATGTTACTTATTTCGGTTCGAATGGATTCCTTGCGAACATTAATTATCCGTGGCCTATTCTTGTATTCTGTGTTTTTAGATAAATCCCAAGAAAAAATCCGGTGAGTTTAGGTCAGGGGATCTCGGGGGCCACACACCGTTTGATATGATTATTGAGATTATTAGATTATCAAAGAAACTGTTACAAGTTCCCTGGTGTCATTAGATATATGGCACGTTGCTCCATCTTGCTGGAAATAACATTCTCCAATGGTTCAGGTCTATATGAATCGTACATCTTGCCAGAAACTGAAAAGTTATTCAGACTATCCCTGAAGCCCACACAGAGATGTAATAATATTTTTACAAATGTTTACTTGTATTAACTGAAGTGGATACAAGTATATGCTTTTGTAGGAAGAGTTAGTACCAGAGTGGGTAGTGTTATTAGAGATTTAATATAACGTAACGTTATACATCCTAATTCTAGTTAGCTTTGATGACGTAAGAAAGGTGGATCAGGCTAAGTGTATTATTATATAAAATCATGACGTTCTATTTGACATTTGTTGTAAGAGATACAAACAACTATTTAACATCTCGTTAAAGTACTCAGTTTATGAATTGTTTTATTTAACTTTAATTGAGATAGCTATTGCTTATTAGTTTGTTCAAAAAGCTACACCAAGAATATTTAAAGTTTCGGTTGTCTTCTAGTTGGCTCAAATAACATGTTCTAGTTGTTTGTATGTTGTGGGAATGTCCTTTGAAGCTCCTTGTGTTGTGGATGATAACAGATAACAGACGACATATTACAAGGAATGTACAAGTTTAATATAAGTTTTCAGAAATGCTAAAATATCAAGAGAAAACATGAGCAGGTCGTTATGTGACTCACGTTGGAGTTAAGTGTCAATTTTGATAAATTTAGATAAGTAAAAAGAAATGCCTAGAGCATGTTTAATTCCAAAAAGTGTTACACAAATTGTGTGTTATACAGAGCTCTAGCTTTCTGTGCTGTAATATTTTGCCTATCTGTTACGATTTACCAGTTAAACAAATGTCATTTTGTACGAAGAGCTCTCCGAGGATATTCCAAACAATCTGAAACAATTCATTTGCAGTGAATATACCTAAGGATACGTTACTTTAATAAAAACTGATAAAGCCATTTCAGCGAGAATAAAGGCTTTCCTAAGTGTAAGATGTTGTCAGTTGAGGGCAGTCTTTGTATCACATCGTTGAAAGATGCTCAATGTAAATACCTTGTTTGATTAACAGACACTTCGTTTTAGTCTAAGTTGCTGGCATTTATAGAATGCTTATGAGTTAAAAAGTTGCTTGATGTAAAATAACGTAGTATAATTTTGGTCGGAAGGTAATATTTGCTGTATCTAGTATAAGGTAGTAGAGACACCGATGAAGAGTCAGTACGTATGTGTATCAAAAATGAGAAACGTGTAAGGTCAGAAATGAAAAGTGCGTAAGATTCTGAATATAGATATTAGCCATTCCTGACAAATATGGAAGTTGCTTTGTGTAATTGACTGCAGTTATAAAAGTTGCGAATACATGTTTCACAATATATCTATGAAAAAGCAAGTTGAAAGGCTCAAGGTTATACTAGGGTTAGCATACCTCCCCCCTCAAAGACACATTTTGTTTGGTTAGTTTTATCCAAGTATATTGTTACGTGTATAAGCTGAGCTAGATTTGGAAATTTCGGTATTCTGTAACATGTATTGATTCTAACAGAAATGTATGTCAAACGTAAATTCCGCTGACTGGCAGTCTGTTGGCATAAGGAAATTATCCACATGTGACCCAGACTGATTCTGCTGATCAGAAGAAATAATAGGTCAATACAGGCTTAAATATTCTCGCAATGATGCAAGCGGTATGATGCAAAATTAATAGTTAGTGGGAATCGCTGAATTTACTTTTTGTAGAACCGCTATTTAAGCCTAGTAGGGTTAACCCTGGGTGTGAAACGCCGCAGGGATGTCAGAGGAGACTCTATGTCGACCCCTGTGAGAGGTAACAGAAGTATTTATCTGACAGTGTGTCTACGAATATCATAACCCCCGCCGGACTCAGCAGATTATACCTCTCCGGACAAGCCCAGCTATACACCTGACACATCACCAACGGTAAGGTTATATTAAATAAGTATGTCACCAAGTATTACCAAAGCACCCCTGGTCTCTTCTAGACTCAGCGGATACTCTGTATAATAACTAGATTTCTTAAAATAGAGTTAGTCAGTTTAAGTTGATTTAATGTTTTATTCACCCTACCATCCCAATAGCTACACCCCCAGTTGTAGATTAGGTTTGTAAGTCTTTTCAACCCCCCTTACAACCCTGGTATGCAACAATGTGGTCTCGGCCCCGGGTTTCGAATCCTATACCTTGGTACCTCTCGTAATTCCTACCAACACCCCTACCTTCACACAGCTTGTGTTGGAGACGCTCGGTTTCTACCACCCTTAAGGTCAGAAATATGGTTTCGATCCCTGAACCTCTAAACCCCCCTACCTTTATATAACTTACAGCGGAGTGCCAGGGTTTGCATTTGCAAATTTAAATAACGGCCCCTGTACCTTATGTATTTTAATTTAGCATTTTGATTACGGTACCAATCTCCATAAAAATTTTCTTTTTCTTTTTGATAATTATGTCTTCCCCCCAGTATACCCAGTTCCGTAACTTATGATCTTTTTTTAGTTATCAAATTGTTCTTGAACATTACATTTTTCTACATTTAGTTATTATTTTTTATATATAAGATGCCTATACTTTTAGAATATTAGAGGTGACAGATAGTATTAACACATTTACTATTGTAATTCCAAGTTTTTTTATGCAAACTTCAAGTTCAGACATTTGACTTTGTTGGTGACATAATCATATCTTACTTACAGCAGAGTACAGTTTATTCTTGTTTCTTCTCAGAATGTGTATAGAATACTGATATATAATTTTCTTTCAGGTGCATTATTGTTGTATGTTTATTTGTATGGTTTAATGATTTCATGTTATTTTGCATTACTGTTGGTTTCAATAATTCCTGTGGGTGCCTCTATTTTTTTTATTTTACCATTCGTATATGGATCTGTCCTCTAAGTTCCCAAGTAATAGCCCCGTGAGTCAGGAAATTCATAAACTCATTAGGGAACATCAATTATCATTAGATAACTCAGTTCAAACATATGCCCTAGCTGTCCACGACATTAAGGTGGTTTCCTCGGATGTCATAGATCTTTGGAAATCTATGCATAAAATTAACCAAAGAAGTAGTCGTCGACTCCGAAAGTTGAAACCCATCCAATTGAGAGACCAAGAAGTTTAAGCGTAGGAGACTTGACTGAATCTGCCTCGAAATTACAAACCTCCCCCACCCTTTCAAATTCTTCTTCTACTTCATCGTTAGACGACGCCACCATGACCACTTCAGTACCCCCAGTCGACCCCTCAATCCGAGAAGACTTAAACACTAAGCCTTCCAGATTATCAATTATGCCGTATGCACGACCATTTATTGACCCTGGTGTGTTTGAAGGCAGACGCGGACAGGACATTTTTGCTTACCTCTACAATTTCGACACAGTTGCCACAGCTAATGGGTGGAATGACCATGCAAAAACACAATATTTACCATGTTATTTACGTGGCGCTCCAGCCACTTGGTTTAAAACATTTGCTCCCCGACATACACAGTATACCTGGACAGACTTAAAATCCGCCTTACAACAAGCGTTTGTGCCAGCAGCATACGAAGATGTGGTAGAATGTCGGCTTAGGCAAAGAATGCAAGATTTGGCCGAGCCTACGGAACAATATATCTATGATGTTCTAGCCCTATGTGATCAAGTGAACCCCAATATGACAGAGAGAGAACGCTTACGTCATGTTACCCGCGGGCTTAAACCATCCTTACTGGAGCAAGTGCTCCCTGCAAACCCACAGACTGTAAACGACCTAATCACATTTGTCCGTAGGATAGAAACAGCTAGATACCTGGCAGGACAACGTGTAGACTTAATGCAGAGACCAACATCGAGACCTGTATCAGCCATTAACGATGCCAATGCATCAGACCCCATTGACACGTTGACCGAACCCGTACAAACACTACAAAAACAAATACAAAGACTTCAATTTTCACACAATGACAGACATAGTACATCACCTCGTGGACACGTTCGCGGTACTAACTTTGGCAATCACTTTACAAGTGGTTCTTACAAAAAACGCGGAACTAATTTTTCTGGGAGACCCCCTAATGCTAAACAAAATATCAGCTGGCAAACAAACAGTAGAACAGCTGATGCACGACCTGTTTGCTTTGCATGCCACCGACAAGGTCATAATGCGATAAACTGCAGACTTAAGCAAAGTCACCCAAACGGGCAAGGGACGTCACAGGACTAAAACCTGTGGCGCCCATAGCAGCTAATATTCCAGATTTTACAATTGCACATATTCGGCCTATGAATGTACTTACGACTCAGGGTATTGCAGCTAACAACCAAGTGATTAGTATATTGTTTGACACCGGCAGTGCCGTTAGCATAGTGCATGTACGTTTGGTAACGTCACTCGTATTTCCAATATCTAATAGTTTACTCCTTCGCACAGCAGACAACAAATTACTAGACGTTGGTCATTCGACCCAGTTTCAGTTTCAACTTGCAGGAGTACAATTTACAGAAGAATTACTAGTAGCACGAGAGTTCGCTCACGACCTTCTGTTAGGAATGGACTTTTTAAACAAATATCAAGCTCTTATTAATTTAGCTTCTTACGATATAACTCTTAAGACATCTGACGATAGCACAGTAAATATACACTGTGGCGAGAAACAAAACTGTCACTTGGCTCAAATTTCAATTGAACCAGAACAGGACCCTGACACTGTACCTAAGGCATATTGTGCACAGGACACTCGTATACCTCCTTTCACTTCCATGAACGTACCAGTAAAAATTAATCTTAATAAACCAGGACAAATTTTGTTAGAACCCAGAGACTCGATTATGCAAAAGAAATGTTTACAAATTTCACCTACCTTATTCGATAATGCAGGACAATGTTCACTACCAGTACATAACAATACTGCTGAACCGAAAGTTATTTTTGCTAGAACAACCCTTGCCAATGCTTATGAGGTAGCCCTTATACAGGCTTCTAATTGGTCTTCTACAGATTCCCAACCCATCGAGCTTAAAAACGCTAAATTTAACATTAATTCACAACTCACCTTCGAACAGAAATCTCAAATGACTAGTTTATTACAGAAATACCGTCATGTATTTGCTACAAAGTTGCAAGAATTAGGCCAAACAGAAATAGGAGAATTCAAAATAGAAGTCACAGATGAAACACCCATAAAACAAAAACCATATCGTGTATCGCATGCACAAAGAGAAATCATAGATTCCCAAATTAAAGAAATGCTAGATGCCGGGATTATTCGAGGATCCCATAGTCCCTGGAGTTCACCCGTGGTCTTAGTTAAAAAGAAAAGTGGTGAAATGAGATTCTGTATAGATTATCGGAAGCTTAATGCAGTTACAAAAACAACTTCCTACCCCCTACCCCTCATAGATGATTTGCTTAGTTACTTAGGCAACTCAAAATGGTATTGCAGTTTGGATTTGTTAAGCGCATATTTTCAAGTTCCTATTGATGAGAAAAGCAAGAAGTATACAAGCTTCGTTACAAGTTCTTCCCAATATGAGTTTAACAGACTAAGCTTTGGACTTGCTAATGCCCCTAGGTTTTTTTCAGAAGTTTCTGGTAAATTATTGGGTGATCTTTGTTATAAAAAAGCTTTAGTCTATTTAGATGACATTGTTGTTTTCGCTCCAACATTTCATGAATTATTAACAAACTTAGAAGAAGTCTTTCGTCAACTATGTAAACATAACTTCAAACTAAAACCAGAAAAATGTTTTTTTGGTATGTCAAAAATAAAATTATTAGGCTTTGAAGTATCCGCTAAGGGTATAGAACCAGACAATGATAAATTACGAGCTATTCAAAATTTGCCAGTCCCTAAGACTACTCGTGACGTTAGAAAAGTGCTTGGTTTATTTAGCTTCTATAGACGTTTTGTCCCGAATTTCGCTTTTATTGCTTCACCTCTTCATGAACTAACTCGGAAAAACAAAGATTTTGAGTGGACAGCAACGCAACAAGACTCATTCGATAAATTAAAACAGTTACTAACAACTGCCCCAGTATTAGCTCACTATCAACCAGGAGCCTATTCAGAAATTCATACTGATGCCTCTACGTCAGGAATTGGTTGCGCTCTATTGCAACGCATAGATGGCGAATTGCATCCAATTGCTTACTGTTCACGTTCTCTAAACAAGCATGAAAAAAATTACAGTATCTCGGAACTAGAATTGCTAGCGATAGTATACGGCCTAACACATTTTAGATCATATATTTATGGTTTCCCCGTCAATTTTGTAAGTGATCATCATTCCCTTTGCTATCTTCGTAATTTAAAAGACATCACAGGAAGACTAGCACGCTGGGCTTTAAAACTCCAGGAATATTATTATTCCATCATTTATAAATCAGGTGCAAAACACACGGACGCAGACGCTCTTTCCCGTTTCCCAGTGGATAAACCCAACCCCTATTTAGTGGAACAATTGGACGACTTGCCAACTTGTCTATTAACACCAGTTCAAGTAGCAAATGAACAAAGAGCTGACCCCAAGCTGCTACCCCTAATAACTACGTTGGAGAATCCCCAATCCGGCTCACCTAGGTTACAACGACAGGCAAAAACCTATACTTTACAATCAGGAGTCCTGTGCCGCAAAAATGCAGGAAGTTCAGGGCCTTTGCACTTATTGGTCATCCCTGATCAGCTGAAACACGAAATTCTAATATCGTGTCACTCAGATCCTCTGTCAGGACACATGGGATTAAAGAAAACTTTTACAAAAATCAATTCCAGATATTACTGGCTTGGGATGAAGAAAGACATTGAAAAATACGTCCGCACATGCCAATCTTGCCAAGGGCGAAAAGGACTGACAAATGTTAAACCAGCTGGTCTTTTACAGCCAATTCCCGTTAATAATGTCACAGAACGCTTTGGCATTGACCTCATCGGTCCGATTCATCGTTCCAAACAGGGTAACACTATGATTGTTCTAGCAACTGAATACTTTACAAAATGGGTAGAAGCTCGTGCTATTCCTAAAGGTTCTGTAGAGCACGTAGCTAAATTTGTGTTAGAGCAAATTATCTGTCGGCACGGTTCCCCTGCCGAGCTCTTATCTGATAGAGGTACTGTCTTTCTAAGTGATGTAATGAAACACCTCTTAAAGATCCTGGGCGTGCACCCGTCATTTACCACAGCCTATCACCCAGCCTGCAACGGACTTACAGAACGTGCTAACCAGACTGTAATCAATATGCTATCACATTACGTGTCAACTGATCAACGAGACTGGGACACCGCACTCCCGCATGTCATTTTTGCATATAATACGAGTAAACAAGAAACTACAGGAAAATCACCCTTCTTCCTCTTGTATGGACGCAATCCCACCCTTCCCAACGAAGTTCAACTAAAATACACCACGGACAACCCCTTTGTCCAAACTACACAAAAGCACATTCAGATAGCTCGCCAACTAGCTAAGGAAAGGATCAGGCAAAAACAAATTAAGTACAAAAAAATATTTGACAGAAAAAGACGCACCATTAAATTTCAACCCGGACAATTAGTGAAAGTATTCACCCCAACGAGAATGAAAGGCAAAACGACCAAATTGCTTCACCGGTATCATGGGCCATTTCGCATTGTGGAACAAACAAGTCCCGTAAACTACCGCATTAAAAATGTTACTGGACGAAAGAAATATGATAGTATCATACACGTATCAAGACTACATCCCTATTATGCACCTTGATAATTTATTGATATATTTAGTTATAAAGTACCTGTCACAATTTCATTACAATGACTTTAAGATGGAGCATGCAGTATTACTCCCTATATGATTAAGAATGGAAGCAAACCGAAAAAAAAGAAACAAAAAAATGTTTCCAGGTCTGTCTATCTCTATCTTTCTCCCCTACAATGTGTTAAAATGTTTTTTTTTCCTATTTTCTTTCTCCTAGATAGTTTACCACAACAAATCCAATATGTTTTCCCACTATTTTTGCAATATTTTATATGAATTCTCATTCAATAAGATGATCTTATTATTAATCTGAATTCCTTAAATTCCTAACAATCCACATAACTTTTTGTGCTTAAAATATATCCTGGAAAACAAAGGCACATACACACATTTCATAACCCTTACTAAAACATTGACGTGAACTAATAACCGAAGAAACAAACAATCCAAGCATGATCAAATTAAAAATAATAACCTCACTAATTTTCAGCTATATTTGTACTACGATTAAAGATTATTAATTTAACTCCTAGAGACAACACTAGAATATTTTCAAGTTTCTTTCCAGATTCTTAAAAATCCTCAACTCTAAATGTATTATTTTGATAACACCAACTTTAAGCCTTCATAATAAAATTTTCAAAATACAATTACATGTGAAGTTAACATAATTTCCTTTCAGTCCAATGTTCATCCCAATTTTAAGTAAACAATGACTCTCTTATTACGCCTTCGTATTTACAGCTAATTAGATAATATTAAACACTGTTCATGAATATGCGAAGTTCACAAAGTCACCGATGATGACACACCCGGCTTCAAAATTTTAATTTCGCTACAAACAAAATAATACTCCATATTTGGCATATTATCTCGCTCGTTTTTGCTAATATAATCTCTCCAAATCCAAAATAATATTTAACCTTCTCTAAAACACAATTAATTAGTGACGATTCTATTTCAATTTGAAACTTCAGTGCAAATTATATATTTGTTTCAATTTGTTTTACTCACCTTTCAAGCGGCTAACATCTAATCCATTTGTAAACTCGCACCTTCATACGTTTTCTGAACACCTTTTTATTTCGATTATACACTTCTACCTTTTGCTTGACCTAACTTTCACTATACCCAAACAACTATAATTTCCACCCGATAGCACGCATTTCCTTCCAAATAACACATTTATGTTTCTTCTTTGACGTTACCTATTTAACGACTTTTCCATATAAAATTTTAGCTAATTACACGACGCATAAAAGATTATTTATTCACTACATTCAAGACAGACAGTGCAAAACCTAATGACATTAGTTCTTTGTATCAGCGTCTATCTGTGTGATATCGCTGAATTGTTCATTCCCACACCGTCTTCTGCACAGATCAGCTTAGCACGTCCGGTGCGACGAGTATAAGTCTTAGCAACCTAACATGTCCAAGCTTAGACAATGGACTTAGTAAGTTCTTCTTTTCTACTGTGCGTGAAACTATTTGATATCAATAACTAATTATTGTTAGGCAATGTTTATGTCTCAATGTTAAAAATAAATTATCGCTGCTTAAAGAGGAAGCTTGCATAAGCCAGGTTATTTGGCGCAGTGGCGTATTACCGATGACGTTCATTCAGTATTTCACGAAAATAACCCCCCTCAAATGACATTATTTTTACACAGGTTTAATTCCCCACAGTCTCTTCCTAATTTCCTTTAAAACGCATTCCCGCTTTTTACCATTTATAACATGAAAGGTTCTCCCGTTCGTAACGATTCGTTTTCTTTTCTAGAAGAATTTTTTTTTTTTTTTTTACTTTGAGTTGGAAAGATATTCAAACGGTACTTTCTGTAAACTTCTTAGTTTTCCAAGCTATTTCTTCTCCTAACATGCTTACGCCGGAAGTTCTCGCAACGCTGGTTTGGGAACCGCTGACACAGCAATTCAGATGCAACAGCAAAATCACACGTGTAATAAGTAAAATATCCTTTGTACACGGTACGAATTTCTTCGCTGCTAAGAATGTTATACAATTGTAACCTTTCTTATTATAGTTTTAATAAAAATTCAAACTCCAACTTCAAGCTTTAATACGCTTATCTTATGCTATTCCCCTCCATGCTTTTAAAATATACCAGCGGTACACCGTGTTTTTTTTATTATAAATCATGTCAATGTGACCTTATATTCTCTGTGCTTAGAAGTTATAAGTTATGATCATTGCAACCAAATGCTTAGGATTTGTGAAGATAACGTATGCTTGTAGTACCCTTTGACCTTAAGAACAACCGCGAGGCGTTCTTAGATGCTATTTTTAAGTGTTTATAGATTCTAGTAATAATGTGTTCTGTTCCGAATACATCGCAAGATTTTCGGAGACAGCTTTAGTGAATATGTATGCATATACCATGGTATCTTCAAGTTTCAAGTTTTCAAGCTATAAGAGTTTTTTTGTATGAGCGACAGAGGGTACATCCTTTGGTGTTCGCGAGACCCTTAGGTTGTGTATGCCTCTCATGGTGCTATGATATAGATACAGCTGTTATAATATAAAATGGGATTTGTCGTGCAAGCGTTTTCCCAAGTTAAAGATATATAGTTACTGATCAGTGTAAATAAAGAAGTTGTGAAGACAAAATAGCATTAATGTTTAAGTATGAATGAGAGCTGCGCAGCGTGAATGTGAAGTTTTTGCTGTGGGGGAGACGTCCCTCAATCAGCTTATAGTGAGGAATGATGCTAGTATGAAAGAGAATAAATCAACACAAATCCTAAGATTTAATAAATAATTCAATTAACAATGATGATTCACCAGCAAGGAAAATGATTGAAAGAAAAATAAATAAAAAGAAAGGCACAGAATTTTTTTAACTAAGGTGTTACCTAAGGTTCTAAGTCATAGAACTCAGCTGTTTCCCCAATTCTCCTTTAAGTATTGATAAAGAAATCCATGACTTATATTTATTGTTTATCAAAGCAGACTGATGAACTTGATGTAATTATCGTGGTATGCTATTCTAAAGGTACTTCCTCTTACACCAGTCAGTCTCTCTATCATTTATTGAACTTTTGATTCAGTGGCCAGCACATAACTCAAATAAATCCTTTGACAATATTCATTATGGATCTGAGACATGACCAATGACCAAGATTAAACTAATCGTTATATTAAGTTCTGTTTACAGGTCACAGCACGATGAGATCTACAACCTACAAACCCCCTCCCCTGTCTGGTGCTATCACTCATAATTACCATGCTATAAAAGCATGCCTAAATTTGCTAGGGATTAATAAACAAGAGAAGACTTAATTATTGTCAATTAACATTTCATTTATAAGACAACCCAATGCACTATAATTTAACACTTGTTTTTAACATCCAGTGACAGTAGAGTACATCATATCTCCAGATAATAAGATCGATATTGTTTATCGACATCTTTGATCACACTTTTTTTTGCGAAAAGAAGAAAAGAAACATTATACCTCTTGTTTAAACAATCAGTGCTAAACCAGCAGATGTCAGAGTTACTTTTGCTATATTTATGTAAAAAGATAAAGTCATAGGATATCCTTATAGATTGTAAGATGATTGTATAAACGTGACCTCAATTACCATGTATTATGAAGGTATGTTATGTAACTCTAGAAACACTTTACTTCAGTAGCATCAAGATTTATTATAACAAAATAGAAAGACATGGTTAACTCTGATATTTGACTGATGTTATGACAACAGTAGACATTTTTAGGCGTAGGTCTAATCCAGTATATCGATGCTATTATGGCAAGTCATTAGACATGATTTTTGTAAATAATGCCCTATAATTTATAACAAGTACTATTCTTTAAACGAAATCCATTTTTCTTTAGCTAAATTGTTATCATTATTACTACTAAATATGTATAATTCAATTGTATAATGGTCTTATGAAGAATACTTGTAATTTATTCCAAGTTTATCACTAATGTGTGAACAACCATACTTAAGTGGAACATCTATGCAGTTTTCATAGGTTATTTGCTTATGTTATTCAGCCATAAGGCAAACATAAAATTTCATTTTTGTTTACTCTATAAACTTTAACCAATTTTTTTCCTTCCACCTCTAAAAATGGTTCCACATAAATTCCATACATGTTCCATTTATGTTAATAATATATAACCATAATTTGTAAATAGATATAAGAAATATTCATTTGGTAATGTGATACCTGAAAATCCCTTTCATTTAATTACATTCCCGTGAACTTTAACCCATCCTCACCCCATAGAAATATTCTTGTGCATCAATCCTAACTCTGGATCATTTGTTTTCTGTTGCGGCATGGATGAACAAACACGTCGAAGCATCAGGAAACACCACCACCATAAGGAGGAAGCAGAGGAGACACCTGGATCCCTAGCAGTTACTCTTTCCTGGGAGAACCAAAGCACCCCAGATGACCAAGTATCACATCAGGAGTGGCAACCAAGACTACTCGCGTCTGGAAAGGCACTTAATCTTTCCAGAGGACCTCCTCAACTTCATGGACTCATGGCTTTCGCTGTGAAACCCTGGGTAAAAGCCAAAGCAACTCCACCCAGCAAACTTTTACAGTGGCTCAAATACAATAACTTATAAGTCACTCTTTCGCGTGCTCACCTGCAAGAGCTCAGACTCAGCTGAGGTAGGCGAGTGTAAGCTAAGTGCACTATTCTAAAAAAAAAAAAAAACAGTAAACTCCACTTTCGAACTTTTCATCGGCTCTTTAGTACAGACTTTTCCAAGCAATACCAAAGAGCACCGTACGCTTGAACACGATATCATATAAACAGCAAGCCACAACCGAGGTTCTTCATCAAGCTTCCCTGTTTTAAAAGACTAAGTACAGACTATCAAACTGGAGCAGGAAGCACATTAAACTGTTTTCTCTTTGAAGTTACATTACTTGTGACAGCTAGGGCCTTGTTAGACAAACTTAAAGAAGTAATTACAACCCTTCAGTGATCAAGTGTTGTAAAGTGTCTCCCAAAACTATAAACTCATAGTGGTGGAACAGTGTGTTTCTATGGAACTATGGACTTCATTCAGCGTGGGATACTTCGAAACCAACCCGCAGCAACTCATTCCCATTTTCCTGTCCTCTGATTTTCATTTTCAGGTGTTACAATTATGACTTTTCAAAAAAAAAATATGTACATGTAAATGTTTGTATGCTCTATTGCCTATGTAAGTGTAACTTATTATTTTATTTATGTAAAAATCTTGTAACCAGTCGTTTGGATTTGCTGAGGGCAGCAAAATCTAGAAGAGGGGGATGTGTTACGTGTATAAGCTGAGCTAGATTTGGAAATTTCGGTATTCTGTAACATGTATTGATTCTAACAGAAATGTATGTCAAACGTAAATTCCGCTGACTGGCAGTCTGTTGGCATAAGGAAATTATCCACATGTGACCCAGACTGATTCTGCTGATCAGAAGAAATAATAGGTCAATACAGGCTTAAACATTCTCGCAATGATGCAAGCGGTATGATGCAAAATTAATAGTTAGTGGGAATCGCTGAATTTACTTTTTGTAGAACCGCTATTTAAGCCTAGTAGAGTTAACCCTCGGTGTGAAACGTCGCAGGGATGTCAGAGGAGACTCTATGTCGACCCCTGTGAGAGGTAACAGAAGTATTTATCTGACAGTGTGTCTACGAATACCATAACCCCCGCCGGACTCAGCAGATTATACCTCTCCGGACAAGCCCAGCTATACACCTGACACATCACCAACGGTAAGGTTATATTAAATAAGTATGTCACCAAGTATTACCAAAGCACCCCTGGTCTCTTCTAGACTCAGCGGATACTCTGTATAATAACTAGATTTCTTAAAATAGAGTTAGTCAGTTTAAGTTGATTTAATGTTTTATTCACCCTACCATCCCAATAGCTACACCCCCAGTTGTAGATTAGGTTTGTAAGTCTTTTCAACCCCCCTTACAACCCTGGTATGCAACAATATACAGTAGATATTTTTCAGTTCTATACAACAAAAACTAATTAAATATAAAGTGTACCCAAGCAATATAATCACTATTTTCTATAAAACATTGCAAATTCATTGCCATTACAAATCTTGTACTGTGCGATAAGAAATAGAATACAGAGCCATTAAAATTATTAGTTTGTATTTAATTCTTTGTCAACGGAAAGGCTTGCTGTACTGTATAATTGACGTAACTAAAATGGCGTGTCCTATATGATATATATTAACAAGGTTAGCTTAATGTATTACAGTCACACAACTTTCTTAATCCAGTCTTCTACAAAGCCTTACTTGTGTACTTGCTACAAGTTTGTGTAAACGTTTATACAAGCAGTTTAATTACATATTTTGTTGTACATACATCCACCCATAAATATTGTCACAAGCTGTTTTGTGAATATATGAAATAGGGTTTGATATGGTTCAATTTTCTTTTAATATGTTATAACCATATACATTCTTTACAATTTGCACCTATCAAACTTTAAAATGTCATGCACACATGCTTTGAGTCTCTTGGGCATCTCTTCGACGCCCCGGTCGTTGAGCAGCTCCAGGAGGCGGTTGTACCGTTGCACTAGCTCACAGGTGGGGAGGTTGTCCCTCTGCCCGAGCTTGCCCCAGAAGTTGTTGACCATCAGCTTCGTCAGCTCGGGCCTGCCGGGGTTGGGTTCGATGGCCTGGGGATCTAGATCGACGCCTTCGTGCTCCGAGAACTCCCTCAGGTACCGCTCTCTCGGGGCATGCATGTTGCTGCCCGAAGGCAGCTAACGTCTACGGAGGCTAACGTCTTCATCTTGAGGAACTGTTCAACGTAGTCCTCGAAAAGTCCCTTGGCTCCGGTGGCCGGGTCGTACAGTACCACGTCGTACTCCCAGATCTCGTAGATCTGGAGGATGTGATAGCTGTCTTCGAGGGCGACTTTGATTTCATCGACCACCCAGGTGCTCGTCAGGGCTCTCCCGTCATCTCGGAGGTCGCATTCAGCTCGGTTCTCCGCCTTTGCACAAGCGTGGCATAGGGGAAACATGAGCTTTCCGTTGATGCGCGCCGGCAGCACTGGGTGGTAGAGATGTTTTGGCGGTAGAACCTTTGCCTTGACCAGCCCGCCGGGCACGTCTTCTAGGCGTGGAAAGCGATCCACGTGGATCTTCGGGTGGCCGACAGGGTAGCGCTTGGTCTTGTTGACGAACGGGGACATGCTGCAGACATCGTAATAGAAGATCTTATTGTCGCCCTTGGCCTTGCAGTACGTCTTGGTGCAGTTGGTGCGGTCTCCGCAGAAGGTGTCTCGATGTTTCAGGGGCTCGGGAACCGGGAAGTTTCTGGCCTGGCGCTCGAGATCTTCGTTCGCCTTCATCATGGTGTTGAAGTCGCACTCCCACATTTACACCACGGCGTACCCGGCCCGCCTCATCTTAGCCGTGACCTTCTCGGGCCTTCCAACCTGGTAGCCATGGTTTCGTTGGTCGTGTTGTAGATCGGGGCATGGCGGTTGAGAAAGCAGCGCGGACAGCCGTGGTAGAAACACCCGTGAGTGTACGCGGTTTTTTCTTCCTCTCTGTACCCATCCACCCCGTGTCCTACAATTTTAACTTCGCGTACTCTCATAACGTGCTGACTAACAATATAATGTTGGAACTAGCCAAGTCAGCCATATGCATGCTATGCGAGACTGCTTGCCCGCAAGTCGATACCCGCCCGGGGGCAAGAGGGAAATTTTTTCGGCGGCATTAAGCGCTTCCTGTACACGCACATGCAGGCCTGCGCAATGATGACGCATTCCCTGAACGGATCTGTGCCGTTTTCGTCCAAGAACTCCCTTCTGAAAGCTGAAACTCCCTAACTGAGCAGAAAGACGTCCATCTTACCATACATCACCATTTCTGCCTTGATGTCGAAGACTTAATCGGAGGCCGCCTTTTCTTCGTGCCACTTCTCGAAGGCATTTCGAGCTTCTACCGGCATGCGCTCTGGGCAGTAATACATTTTGTTGGGAATAGGACCGACGTAGTGCTCGTTTTCCTTGGTGTTAAATAGGTAAGGAAAGTAGCCATTGCATTCCCTCAATTCAAAGGTCTTGGAAAAGCGAGACAGTGGCATGATTATGAAGTCACCGTATCTCATTCGGTATATCTTGCCGCCGTTCATGATAAGCTCCGGCGTCCATTTTAAGTGTCCCAGCATGTACTTTAATAAAAACTGACCGTCATAGGATCTGAGGTTTTGAGCCACCAAGATGACGTCCCAGGCTTCCAATCTAGGCTGTCCAATGTGCTCAAATAATTGCTTTAGAGGATCGTTCGTAAATACCCATTCTTTGCGCCGCACGCGGTACAGAACGCCATCTTGGACAGTTCGTCGATGCAAAGCGGACAGGCTTGGTATAATACGCACAAGTTAGCGTTATGTTCGTATGTATTCTGTTTCCCGGCATAAGGTTTCCTTTGGCTGCATTCGAAATCTATAGACATAAACACGTAGCGGTTTCTTCTGCTCTTACTAGCACAAAGTTGCATGAAATACAAGTTATTAGATTCAGCGTGCGTCTTGCAATGTCTGCAGTATTTTTCGCTGCACTGGTGCGAAGTTTATCTGTGTCTCAAATTCACGAGTTATTGCAACACGCACACACATCCTCTACGTCGCACACCGACAACTGCTTTGGATAAAATGCACGCTTCTTGGCGTGGTTCAAATAACACGAAGCCCCCTTAAAGTCTCTGTTGCACGCGGCACAGTGTATGTAAGCATCGAATCTCACATTGCATTGCTGGTAACATTTAGAGCACTTTGCGTCGCATCTATGAAATTCTCTTTTGTGTGTCGAGGGAAGGTGACACTGACGACAATAATATTTGCATTTAAAGCTCCTGTGGAGGTCGGCGATGGCGTTAAAGTGCCTCTGGTGAAACGTCACATCGATATGTTTATCGCTTGTCTTATCTGAAGCGTATAGCACTGATTGCCCGTATGATCGCCAAACACCGTCAGAGCGTAGCCTTTTAACCCGTTATCAAAGCTTCTGACGTCATCTATCGTGCGGCTGTTGTTATCCTTCCCTATGCGCTCGTACAAGGTTGTGGCCTTCTGTGTTTGCAGATAATCCGAACGCCTAATTGTGGTATAGTTGACGTCACGATCCTCTTTGGCTTTGGCAACACCAATGGCTCTTGCTAAGCACAGTTGGTCTTGGTTTTTAATTTACGCGGTTCCTTTGTTACCACTGCACGCATCGCATGGTTGGTAACACGAACCTGCGACCTCCCTGGTCCACACGAAGTTCACTTTCAGAGGACCGCTCAGCAGGAACTGCTGGTTACTTTGCATGTCTTTTTCTATGCTCTGAATGATGGCATCGGCGTTCACTTGCTCGGCGCGCCTCAAGCTCATGTTAAGTGCTTTGGCGTCTCCTTTTCATCGTATATGGATATGGAGGTCTAGAAGGTTCTCTTTGGCAAAATTTAGAATATCGTTAAATAAATGCGATAACCATAACCGGGGTTTGCATCTCTAGGGACGGGATTCACCGTAATTTCGATTTCTGTAAAACCCGGAAAAAACATTTTCATAGATCTCTGCCTGTGCCCAACTATTTCAAATATAGGCTGCAAGGTCGGGTCATGACTTACCCCGTGTTGCGCTTCCATGCTACTGCTTCTCGTAACAACACCTTTTTTTCACAGTCAAATACAAGCACTTTCAATACCGTCCTGCAAAGTGCTCTCTTTAAGTCTATATGAAAATCCCCGTATCACAACTCGGTATGGTATACCTAAACCCACATGTTCTACATTTCTCCGACAGTCAGGAATCCTTTCTTTTTAACAAAAAAGCTGATGTCAGGTGGGTGCAGTATATGCCTTATGGGATAATGTTAAAACACAAGTATAATTTCGATCGAAAGCACTTTCACGGCCAGTTCTCACTCGGGCGAGCCACTTATCACCTCGCTATTTAAAAGGGACACTTATCGCTACCGCAATTTCCGGTTGCGCAGACGGTTAAATGCCTCAATAAAACTAAAGGCGCGTTATCACACCGCAACTTACCAAGTTTCTAATTGGGTTTTTAAGGGTTCGCTTCCGGTCTCACCAGCGAGCTGCCGCAGCATCCTGTTCAGATATGAGTTAAATTTTCCTATCAACTGCACGACGACAGTTAAACATTTTCATGCTAACTGCACTTCCATTCCCGCAACCTATTTTAAAGTTACCATACTATTTAGCAACTTGTATCGCTTTGGCCATATTGTGTTCCCCGCTCGGAATGCTGATTAGAGCCCTTTTAAATATGGTATCCGGCCTTCCTGGCTTCATCCTGTGTCTTGCTTGAGTCTTGCATCCAGTACATCATGTGTGATCCAACTTCAACTTTTGTGACAATCACAGAAGAGAGATGTTTTTCCGCCTACTTCAGGCGGAGTATATAGGGAGCTGTTAATCCAACACCAACAGCCTAACTCCTCCGAGGCACAACTAGATTTGCAATATCAAGAACAACAGCAGCAGCAGCAGCAGAACAATCACTTTGCCTGGCCGTACGTTCTGACACCGATCCTCAACACCCTGTGGCAGTCCAGCAGGAGCATTTCGAGAATATCCATCTGGAGGGGCGCCTGTTGTAATCTCAGAACCCGGGTTCGGCATCGTCATCTTCGCCGGTCCAGTTGCTTTCTTCGGGTGAGGCATCGCCTCTGCCAGACCAGAAGGAACAACAGCAATTTCCATAATTAAACCAGGCGTTTCCACATCTTCTGCCACAGTGGCCGCAGTACCCGTCGTTGGACCCCGTCCAACTGGCCTATTCGTCCTCCTCGTCGGTGTAGGTAATCTAGCCGTCGAAACCATCAGGCTCCAGCACCGACAGCGGGTTTAACTCCGCACAAAATTTCCATTATTTTTGTGTGTTGCGCCACTTCTCTATTCTATGAGCACCTCTTCTTCTAATTCCCCTGGAGTTACCCTACGTTCTCCAGGTTCCTTTGCTAATCCTCTCCAAAGCAGTTTTTCTCCGCTTATCCAATCCTCACCCACCCCTCAACGCACCTCCACACCTGTTGCTTGTCGCTGTCGTTCATTTTTCTCCTCTTCCTTTGGACAACTTCAGTTCGTTACCCTACAAGATATTTTAGACCAGCCATTCACTCCACATTCTCCTTCCTACCCGCCTCCTCTGTCTACTTCGTCCTCCGCCCCCATTTCCACACCTTCAGCCCTGCTGAACTCAGCTTTGAGCAACACTTCCTCCCCGGACCCGACACTGGTCCGGGTAATCTCTTGTACACCCCGGAAATTTAATAAGACTCCGATGAGGAGAAACCTCTTTCCTATATGGTCGCAGTGGTCCCCGTTGCTTCAGCATAGTAACGGCTGGTGCGAGAACAACAGCCGCTCCAAGACGGGTACGACCACCTGCTCGCCCATGTCTGGACTTCCCGTTCTAACTCGGGGTTCATCGCAGGGTTCTCTGTTAATTTTTCTGCCAGGCAGTCTACAAAAACCTAGGCTTTCTCCTCGGAGGAGAAGTGCAGGCAGAGGTCGGAATGTGTGGTGTGTAACATTTTCTGCTCCCGCAGTTCAAATTTGTTAATTTTAATTTGTTGCCGAATGATGTTGCGTAGCCATTTTGCTAGCACTTTATACTCCGGCTGGCGTGTAAGCCGCCAAAGTCGCGTCAAGCGCTGTCTCCTGGCAAATGTAAATGTATAGTGTTTAACGCCCGCTTTTACTTCATACGGCACCGCAGTCGATGACACTGATGATACATGAGATGAAGATGGAGCACCGGTGGAATGAGATGGCGGGGGAAACCGGAGATCCCGGAGCAAACCCGCCCCAGCGCCGTGTTGTCCACCACAAATCTTACTTTGCGGTCGCCTGGGATCAAACCCGGGCCGCCTTGGTGACGACCAAGTGGTCTGGCCACTGAGCCACGACGCGGCCCCTGGCAATGAGCTGTTCCATCTCAGGGTACGTGCAAAAACGTGGTTGACTTGTGGTATAGCTGGTAAAATTTCCTTTAGCCGTGTGCAGCGAGGCGGTGTAGTTTTCAATGGTGACATCGATGTCTGCCTCGCTGTAGTATGACAGCCCAGGCTGCGCCATCCTATGCATTTCGAATGTAAATTTGTTCCAGTCAGTTTCTGTGCGCCTCATAGGGCCGGTCACACCGACCGTGATGCCGCCACAGATATCGAAATGTACTGGAAGATGGTCGGAGTCTAGGCTGTGATACACAGTGAAGTTGTTTGGTAATGTCGCACTATTTGTAATTACGAATTCCAAAATTTCAGGGTTGATGTGCCCTAACTTGTGCCAAAATGTGGGTTCGTGGGGGAAATACACCTCGACGTCCTCATTTGCTGTTATAGGGTCTACTAGAAAATGTCCAGCCGCGTTTGCTCGACGTGAAAGCCAACTTGCTCCTCCAAAGTGAGGATTTGTTCGAGGTCGCATCTACAGTCGTGGGAGTTGGGTGGCCGATAGAGGGCTACCAGCATCACCGTTTTGTTATTTACACTTTTTAAGAGCCGTACACTCTAACACTGTCGATGGTGGCAGCGTAACAAAAGCATGAGCAACTTACGGTGTTTTGGTTCACCTTTCCCAATGTATTTAATTTTTGGATTTCTATGAAGCCGTATGCGCATCCAGATGGAAGAGGCTCGTTTTTTAACGGCCTTGGTGATGTAGACAATAGGCATTTAATCCCGAACTATATCCTTTTTAAAGGGATCCACAATTTTCGTTAACAAGATTTCTCCATACACATGTAGTGATTCACCAGGTAGAGAAAATTACACAGAAGTAGCAGAATGGCATTGAATAAATGGAACTTACAAATTAGACTTTGTTATACATATCTAGCTTTATTATTCTCCATAATTTGTAATTGTGTGGTATCCAGTTTTCACATTTTGATTGATTACATTCCTGGTATGCAAATTATGGGCCACCTTTGAGTATTTTGTTATATAGTATGCAGTTTAAGGGAAGCCTTCTCATTATAGTTTGGAGTAGTTTTGGAGATAAAAGTACATTTACTTTGAGGTAGGAATCATGTCTTAGCTGACTCTACATAACAAATGGTAAGGCCATTGACATTTTCATCACGAAACTTTAGATCAGCCTTTTCTTTAAGACGACCGTTGTAAGGTTAAGCTTTGGAAAGTGATTTTTAGGTGCCACTTACATCTCGTTTAAATAAAACATAATTCTGATATCACCAAAATCTCTAATGTACATTTACGAATACAAGTTTCGAACAATGCTTTGAACTCTGTAGGGTAAGTAACTACGGACTCCTATTACGAAGCAACAATCAATCACAAACATGTGAAGACTTACATTCTCCTGTTAACAGCATTATAGGGCTATCAGCATGTCAACTGTTTGTTCTCTTTCGACAACAAGAACTTCAACTTTTTAAAAATAATTGTTTTAACGCAACGTATCAATTCATAAACCATATCTTTGAAATAGTTCACTTCACTAATAAGTGTATTTGATATAGTGTTTTAAGGACAAGCAGTTGTGTTAAGGTTTGTCTACTTCTTACAGTATGATGTAAAAGCCATTCAGAATTAAAGGGATTTTAAGAATATTGCTAGAAAATGTAATACTCCTATCCCTATAATTTAACATTATAATATATACTCAAATCAATAAAGCCGTAACATGGGAAGCTAAAACATATCAACATGTAAACGTATATCTAGTTTTATGTGATGCTTAACCGACATTTCTTTTTGACCTATTTGTTAATAGACGCACAACGTGATCTAAAAATTTTTTTCCTTTTTATTTTGAAGTTCCCTAAACTTCTGTTTCCAGTGAAATATGAGTATCATGTATTTCGGTGGAAGACATTACCTATTTGCTCTTGTTAAAATATGTGCTAGAAAAGGTTGTAAAATTACATAACGTTGATATAAAGTGTAAATATAGACTAAGACTCAAATATAGCAGTAATTAAACCTGCAGTATTTTGATCAAATGTTTCAAGTTGTTTTACTAGTAATTCAGACACTTACGACTTTGTATTGTTGATGTAGAAGAAATGGACAAATAATACGCATAAAATACTAAAAACCAGGGAATGAATATCCATATTTGAAATAAAAGGAGTTACTCCTTAGAAGCCAGTCCTGGAGCAAATCGTGAGAGTTAGAAGTTTAAAATGACGTCACATGACCTTCTTTACTATTAAACTATTGTGACAAAGACTGTGTTTCCTTAATGTTAATAGAGACTATTGGTAAATTTGTTGTGTACGCAAGGTGATTTTTTTTTAATTTACGTCCTACAACGTGAAGTCATATCGGACGATGAATGAAATGGGTGAAATGATGCTCAGATGAGTCCGGGGTACATGGAGCTTAGAGATACCAAACTTTCGTGTATCAGGATAAGGGGAAACCCCGGAAAAACCTTATCCAGGTAACTCACTCTAACCGAGATTCGAACTCGGGACCCTTTGAGCGTGAGGTAGACACGCTACCACTGATGCTACCAAGGTGAGCAACGCGGATGATATTTTAGTCTTTAAGTGACAGTCAACTTTTGAAAATGCCTAAGAAAACAGCCATTTTGAAGCAAAAATTCATCGATCTTCAAAAGAAGCAAGAACCAAATATACATACAAAACAAGATTTATCACACTCAAGTCAAAATCCTAACAATGTAACGAACCTGTCCACAAGAGTCGAGTTCGAGCTGATGATAAGAGCAAAAGCTCTTGAAACATATCATGTGAAAAAACAGCGTGGGTGAAGCAATGTGTCAATATCTTCTTGATTCACTTTTGTGCTAAGTTGTGCTTCCCTGTCTCTATGGTTCTTTCAAATTTATACTTTGAGTGAGAGTCAACTGTTTAAACAGCTGATCCCCAGGTGATGGTTGTTTAAATTCTGTTCCCCTTCCATGACTAAGCGAGAAAATGACAGTTACTTAAGTATTACATTTCCTTCCAAATTGCTAGAACGTAGGGAAACAAAATTTGGGGAAATGTGAAATCTTGACATCCAGTTTTTGAATAGGTTACAACATGCGGTAGAGAAAGTGCTCGCAATATACATATGTGGACATTGAAAATTGCTGAGAGCACAGAATAATTAGAGAGTCCTCTGGAACAATTTCTCCTATAACGTTTATTTTTCACAATCCAGTACACCGCGTTAGACGCTTAAGTGGTGTGCTAGTATGGCGTTTGTGAGTTGGGGAAAGAGCCTTTCCAGATATGACGTTAATTATAATTGCATGACTACCCAAACTCTCGTTAAATCATTATAGTTCAATGTACAGTGGAGCTATGAAACAAGGCTAGGATTTTTATTTATAATTTATTTGCCTGGTGCCGGTACATTGGACCCGGCTTTCAGGCTCTAAATTTACATGGGATTATAATTCTGGGTATGGCTTTTTATTGTCTTTGTGGTTCTTCTAAAACCCACACGGCGACCTGTTCTGAGGCCTCCGAGAACCAGTTTTATCTCGTTATTTGTCTCTGTCTTTCTTTTTCTTGATTTTATATTTACATACTTACACTGCGCTTATCTTGCGCGCGCACAAACACACACACACACACACACACACACACACACACACACACACACACACACACACACACACAACCCTGGGCATACCACTACGTCCCAGTATCACACGCACTACACTGTACAGACTTGGCTATGTACAATACTTACAATGTTCGCAGTTAGGCTGTGCGGCAGCGGGTAGCTCACTCCTGGGCTGCTGATGATGGCGGCTTCTGCTGGGGAGCGTGGCCTGGGCCAAGAAGGGTTGGGCACGCATAATTTTGCAGTCGTGTTGTTTTCTTATTTTTGTTTTTCTTCAATATGCTTTGATTCTGGCGCGTTTTCGGTGCTTGGGTTCGCCTTTCCCAATATTGTATATGGTGGGGTTTAATGGTGTCGGATGCGCGTCCAGATGGAAGAGGCACGTTTGTTGATGGCCTCATTGATGTAAGGGACGTGGGTTTCTTGGTGAATGGTGGCAGTTGTTTTTTGGATAGGACCAGACAGGATTTTAAGTAGGGATAGGCTTTTTAGGGTTTGGAGATACTTTAGGGCGGTTTTGGAGGCGTTGGCCCAGACCACGCAGGCGTACAGGGCCAAGGATAAAATAAAGGATCTATGTAGGATGATCTTCGAGTGCAGCTTTAGCTGTTTGCTCCAAAATATGTGGGTCCACATCTTTAATCGCTGCCGCCCTTTGTTGGCGCTATCTCTTAGGTGGGTGTTCCAATGCATCGTGCGTGTCAACGTCACGCTGAGGTACTTGACCTGCTGACGACAGTGCAATATTTGACCATCGACCGTTAGGTCCATTGCCAAAGGGCCCCGCTTTGTAAAAGGTATAAGCCTGCATTTGTTCGCATTAATTTTGATTTTCCAGTCATGAAGCCATGAAAGGAAGCGGTCAATGTACCGCTGCATCTCTAAAAGTCCATAACGAGGATTATTATGATGGTTGTATATTACATTGTCGGCAGCATACTTTGCAACTTTGCATCAGACGTCCACGGGGAAGTCGTTGGTGAAGAGTATATACAGGAAAGGTGACATAATAGCCCCTTGTGGTACGCCAGCCTGCATCACTCTCTCCTTTGTGGAGGAGCGACGCACTTGAACGTAGAAGCGCCTGTTTCTTAAAAAATTATGCAGCAATGGCAGTGAATTTTGGAGGCCGGGAAACCCTCGGTGCAGTTTGTAAATCAGGCCGTTGTGCCGGCACCGATCAAATGCGGGTTTTACGTCCAAAAATAGCGCCAACGTTGAAGACCCATTGCTAAATTACTCGGTGACGCCATGTGCTAGTCTTAAAAGTTGAAGGTCTGTAGAGTGCCCTTTTCTAAAGCCAAATTGTGAATTTGAAATGTCAAGCGCCGCAATTTGTTTTTGGAGTCGAAATAGAATTATTTTCTCGAGCAATTTACCAATACTGGACAGGAGACTAATAGTGTGGTAATTTTGAGGTTGTCTGGTGCTTTTCCCATGCTTTAGGGAGCATTATTACCTTGGCTCGTTTCCAAGTGTCAGGGAAATAATTTTGCTGCAAACAGTCATTGAAAATGTTTGTAAGTTGCAGCAGGACTTTTCTCGGGAGATGTTTGAGTTCCTCATTAGTCACCCTTTCCGGGCTGGCGGCTTTCCCATTAGGTAGCTTCCTAATGAGCCTGTACACTTCCTGCGGCTTTGTGAGGGGCAAGTATTGCTCATGCCTCTGTGCCACCCAGTTTAGTACCCAAGTCTGGACATCCCGTTCTAACTCGGGATTCATCGCTGGGTTTTCTGTAAATCTTGTTTCCAGACAGTCTGCAAAGACCTCGGCTTTCTCCTCAGAGATGAATTGCAGGCTGACGTGAGTGTGTAGCGCCCCAGTACCTGAGTTAGCGCCCGAGGAGACTTTAAATGCCTTTAATAATTTCCATAAAGAATTGTCCGAATGTGTGGTATTTAACATTTTCTGCTCCCACTGCTCATTTTTTTTTAATTTAATTTGTTGCCAAACGACGTTACGTAGCCATTTTGCTAGCACCTAGTACTCAGGCTGGCGGGTAAGCCGCCAAAGTCTGGTCAAGCGTCGCCTCCTGGCAATGAGCTGCTCCACCTCAGGGTACGTGCAAAAACTAGCTGGGCTTGTGGTGTAGCTGGTGGAATTTCTTTTGGCCGTGTGCAGCGAGGCGGTGTAGTTTTCAATGGCGACGTCGATGTCCACCTCGCTGTAGTGTGACAGCCTAGGCTGAGCCATCCCGTGCATTTCAAGGGTAAACTTGCTCCAGTCTGTTTCTGCATGCTTCAGAGGGCCGGTCAGACCGGCCGAGATGGCGCCACTGATATCAAAATGCACTAGGAGATGTTCGGAGTCTAGGCTGTGTTACACAGTGAAGTTGTTTGGTAATATCGCATTTTTCGTAATGACGAAGTCCAGAATTTCAGGGTCGAAGTGCCCTGACTTGTGCCAAAAGGTGGGTTCGGGGGGCAAGTACACCTCGAGATCGTCATTTTCTGTTATAAGGTCTACTAGGAGATATCCAGCCGCGTTTGCTCGACGTGAATACCACCAGGGGTATCGAGCGTTGAAGTCTCCTGCCATTATAACGTGCTCCTCCAAAGTGAGGATTTGCTCGAGTTTGCGTCTACAGTCGGGGGAGTTTGGGGTCGATAGAGGGCCACCAGCATCACTGTTTTGTTAATTAATCGTGTTTTAAGAGCCGTGCACTCTAACGCTGCCAATGGTGGCAGCGTAACAGGAGCCTGAGCAACTTCGTTTTTAGTAAAACAGCTGTTCCCCCTCCCTGTCTGCCTATTCTATCAGTCCGAAATATTTGGTAACCCCTGAGCTTGAAAGTGAGCCCCTGCTTTAATTTTGTTTCACAAATGAATGCGACGTCAATTTTGCTACGCCGCAGGTAGCTTTCAAGTTCTTGCTGTAGATGTCGTCGGCATTCCACAGGAGCCCGCGAGTTAGAGATATGCCTCCCCTTAGTTGAGCCATCTAGTCGAAGATGCCTGACAGAAGCCATATGAGGGCTTTTATTTTCTCCCAAGTGCTGGTGTAGCTCTTAAATCTTGCGATAAAAGGCTGTACCTTCGAAGCATCTTTCTGTAATTTGAGCTCTTTAAACAGAATAAAGAGCTCTTTGAGGCCTCCTAGGTCACCAGATGGCGCCTGGTAGGGGGGAGCTGTTGAGCGTTGGCCAGCAGGTGGCGGCACTGGTGCGCTATTTCCCCTAATGGCGCCTGCAAATGAGACGCCATCTCTGACCAGAGCCGGGTTGGCAATGTGTCGTGGACCTGGTTGTGCAGTTGGGGGTGCCCTGGCTATGGCTGCCAATTGGCGGCGGTGGCGTTCGTTGCGGAACGTCTCGCAACCCCTGTAGCTGGCAGGATGCGTCTCCCCACAGTTCGCACAGCGGGGTACAACGTCCTGCGTTGCCTTCTTTGGGCAGTCAGCTAAGCGGTGGAGGCCACCGCAGAGGACACATCGGGTGTTCATGTGACACACTTTAAGTGTGTGCCCCAGCTTTTTGCAGTTGAAGCATTGTGTAATGTTGTTATTTGTCTTCAGGACATCCACAGTGACAAGTATATGGCATACCTCTCTTCCTTGCAGAAGTCACTGGTTTTTGTGGTCACGCCAAAGGTAACTTGGAAGTTTGGCAGAGGCCTGCCGCGTGATTTCAGTTGACGAACTAGTATGCCGGTGTAGCCCTTCGCCTCTAGGTCCTCGCGGATAAGGTCCTCTTCAAGGTCCTCGGGAAGACGCTTCAGGATGTATCGGAGAAGTTGATCACTCCGCGGGGTGAAGCTGAAGTTCTCCACTCCGGCGTCCTTCAGCTTGGTCATAGTGGGGATGGCGTCTGCTTTCCGGTTGAGGATTAGCTTGAGGCAGTTGCGCGTATTCTGAATCGTGTACGCGCCAGCTGGGAGGGAGCCCCGGAGTATCTGCAGGACTTTAGTCGCCTTCCGGCCGTCAGGAATGACGATGCGCGGCGGTTTCTGTGAGGTTTGTTTTGTGTTTGTAGCCGCGACTGGGGCTAATGTGGAGGCCAATGTAGGGGTGGGGATGGGTGTAGAAGTGGTGGTTGTTATTGACGGTTTTGCTGCAGTAGTGTTTGGCCGTATTGGCCGTTGGTGCTTGGGTGCCTTTGGTTTTGTGGTCGGAAGGGCAGGGAAGGCAGTGGATCGTTCCAGATTTTCTTCCTCCTCGGATGAGGACACCGTCTCCTACCTGTTTCTGGTAGTGACCTGGAGGGGCAGATGCTGCGTTTTGTTTTTCTTGCGCTCGGCATCCGTGTCGTTATTGCGGTGGTGGGGTCGCTTTCTGGGCGATGCTGTTTTGCCAGCCCTCTCCCAGCTGCACCAGGTGTCGCTTTTTGATTGCGTGTTCCTGGTAGCAGCGTGCCAGGTCACTGGCTATATTCCCATAGTCCCGGGACTCTGGGGCCATGTTCTCCAATATTTCCTGGAGGTTAGATATTTCTTTTGGATGTCTTGTACCTCCTTTTCCAGTTGGGCGTACTTTGGGGTAACTGCCTAATCCTCCATGGCGCTGTGCTCCTTCGGGGCTGGGGTAGTGGCTGCTGTGACGGTGGCCAATGTTGGGCCCGAAGGCGGGTCGCTGTTCGAGTGCTCCTGCGGTGGGGCTGGAAAGGCGGCCGGCGGACCGCCTCGGGGGATCACTCCGCTGCCAGCTGTTGGTAGTGCTGCTGCAATTGTTACTGCGGCCGCCGCCATCTTGTGGCGGGAGTCAATGTCTGTCAGCCGCAGTTGTTGCTGAGGGCGTCGTTGTTTGGGGACGCCTCCTTTTGCGTGCAACAGCGGCACGCAGCTGAGCGTCCCACGCTCTTTTGTGGCGGATTTATGCTTAATACGCGTCACCATGCACTATTCACTCACAAACTAGGCTTTAACACGCGTCACTATTTACTACAGGCACTGTTCACTCACAAACTGGGCTCAACGCGATCACCTCTGCTTACTACTTCTATTCGCACTGTTTCACTTTGCACATGGTCACTTGTAGCACACGAATAGTTGATTTTCCAATATCGAATGTGTCACTCTCAACATACACCAAAAACCATCACACTTCTGCTACCTTCCTGTGTCCATATCCAGAAACTCCCATGCTATGAAACAAGGAAGCGCAATATTTAAATATATTCTTAGTTTAGGAGACTTGGTTTCGCACACACAATTGCCTTTTCTTATGATACTTTGTCGTTATATACTACAGGTAGTGTTTTTCCTCACTCAATATAAGCCAATCAAATATAAGGTATTTACAAACAAAAAACCTTACAAATAGTTACCAAACTCCGTATTGGATTATACATTTTTTCTCTGCGATAACAAATTACTTGTAGGGTCATCTGTGGACGGCTAAGGAAGGTTGGTAAAGTTGTTTCACGGGCTTTTATATCTTACCATTCATGTTCTATGTTATTTCCATGACATTACAGGTAACACAAGAATGAAGCTTGCAACATTCGAGATGCAAACGTAGCACTACTTTCAAGAATATCTGGGAAATCGTTAATGATGTATAACAATTGGAGCGAACTGTGTGCTTTAACGATGTCTGTATTTGTTGTGTAATAAAATTTTTGTATCTGATAATTCACCATTTGCAGGAAATCGTACGAAAGTCGTTCAGAATGAGGAGCACCTCACAGATGATTGTTACAAAATTGTGCCACACAATTTGTGATAATATGAGTGTAAACATCGTAATTTGATCAAACTGTTAAGAGATACTCTATAAATTAAAGAAACCTCAAGTTTATTGTAGAAAAGCATATTTAGAGCTGGCATTCTAACATTATTGGACGGTACTCAACTTACACAAATAACAGTTTACTATGTGTTAGCATTGCTTTGTAAACGTTATTGGGGGTTAATTACATTTTATCAGTACCTCCCATTTTTTAAAAAAACAGAGAAACGTGAAATGCAATGTGGCAAGGCATAATACTCATATTAGCTCCTGATAGCACTAAAGGACAAATATTTGAAAGTCACTCTAGTCTTTTTTATTGAAGTACTTATGATCTACATTGTTACAGTATTATATTGACGTTTAATGATATTTTGTAAATGCTCTGTATGCGTCTGCTACATACGATAACATCTCGATCATGTTTAACACCCTTTCTAAGTCTAACCTAACCTAATCTGAACTAACAATTTGTTTGTTTTGAAGTATTCTCCTTCAGGTTTATTCAACTTTAGTTTTCTATGTATCTCTCATTGTTTATCAAAGGTTTAAACAAGTGTTGGAGGATACACTAACTACTTTTGTTGAAGTACTTAGAGGTTAGTGTTCATTAGACACATCTTGTATGTTGGAGAATGCCAGTAGCAGTAGTCAAATAAGATATGAGAAAACTCTAAGATTCTTTGTAATATGATAAAAGATCTATGAAAAGTTGGAAAAAAGACATATCTGTACTAGAGCCTCAAAATGCCTTGTAATTAAAAGACACAAAAAGAAGATGAAAGAGAAACAAAATACTAATGACATGTCAGAATTTTTTAAAATGTAGCATGCTAGGGTTTAGAATAAATCATATAATGGCCAAATTCAACAGATGGTAGAGAAATACTCCTTAGGTCTACGTCAAGGAGGAGGTTGTTTTAGGTTACGTTAGGTTACTAAACGTTAAGTGATAAGGGAATAGAATACATTTGTACAGAAGCAAAACAAGGTATCGAAAGCGTTCATTGAAACATTACCAATTAGTAGAAGTCGAAGAGATTCATTGTAAATTAACCTAAATGCAGGAAAACATCAGCTAAATACGACAAAAATCAGCTAAAAAGTCACTATTTAGCGATACGTTGGGACAATCTTCTTATTTAATTCTATGACTTTGTCTTATTGCTTTCATATACACTGGCCATGAAAAGAGAATGAAATGACAAAGCTATGACGTAGCTACAAGGTCTTAAATGATTTGACAATAGCTTATGTTAGGTATATTCTGATATTTCCTCTTTACCTGTAATATAATATACATATTTATTTATCTAAAACTTCATCACTCTGCCTCTCAGTATTCTTGACTATAAAGATACAGAATACATAAAATGAGTAATATAAAAATGACAAATAGTTTTGTCAATGAATATGAAGTAAATGGATTGTTAAGCTGTTAACAATAATTTTTATTAACAATCTCTGTTAACAAATTGATATATTGAAGACGTATTTTAGAAGCTCACGAGAGTGCTATTCGTATACTATTTAAATGTATATCTTGTGTTATGTTTTTGCCAAATTTAGTAAAAACAATTTTATCTACCTCATATTAAATAGATAAAAATTACCTGTTGCTGACCTTTCGTGTTGACAAAGTTACAAAATGATGTAGTAACATTCAAGTAAGAGTCAAATATTTTAATAGTTATTTATGTAATGGATATGAAATTCTGTTTTTCTTGGACGGCTAAGAGTCAAGCACTTCACATTTTGAAACATGTATCTGTTTTGGTCAATTAAAATAATAAGGAACACCTGCGAACTAGCTCATATCACTAATAAATATATTTGATATTGTGTTTTAACGTCATGTATGTGAGGCAGGATTTTGTCTACCTCTTATACTTTACTATTGATGCAAAAACCATTCAGAATAAAACGGATTTCTGAGAATATTTAGAAATTGTAGGATGCCCATTCACTTAATTTACATTAAAATATCTAGCCGAATCAATTGAGCCCTAATTAGGAAAATTATACTTTATCGAAAGTTAAAGAGTTGTGTCTGATGGGAGATTTCACTTGAATATCTTTGGTCGTATCCAAGGAAGGTACAGCACGTGAATATCTGGTTTGATGTTTAACCAATAAGTATTTTTGAGTTAATGCTGTGTACACATGGACCTTCTTCTAAAAACGGTTTTCTTTCTATTTTGAGCATTCCAAAACTTCTGCTTTCACTGAAATCTTGGTATAGAGTTATTGGTTTAAATGTAATACGTTCTACTTAATCTATGTAACAAAGGAAAATAATGCAGTAGACAATATACATGCTTGGTCATCGACAGCAGACAAACTCAAAATATATCAGTATTTCTGAGAAGAACAGGTGTTTGTAAATGATTGTCATTATAACCGGATATACGTACAAAAACCGCATTTTAATTCTCAATAAACCCATGAAACATGTTTTTGTCAAGTGGAGAAGAAATGTATGTTACGCACTAACCCTGGGATTGGAATGTGGGACTCATCTGGGGAATTGAACCACCAGCCCTACCCTCTAAAAAACCTCCACCGGTGAGTATTCAGGAGTGGTGCTGTGGCAGTACCGCTGTAAGCACCTGCAGATTCAAGGAAGGGATATATTGGCCAGGCCGAAGCCTGGTCCAAGGTGAGGATGGTGGCAGGACGTAAGCTTGACCGAAGCCCTGCTTACGCCCTTGCAAAGTAGTGAGGGATGTGTCTGGATTTTGAGTGAGGTATCTGTAGGTAGTTGTGGGTGATATGTTATGGTATTCAATGGAGAGATGTTTGTGGAATTCTAGGTAAGGTTGTCATGGATTACTGTCTGTGATGGCCTCTGTCGCTGGAATCAGGTGGCCATCAGGATGGCTCCTCTGCAGTGTGCTGTCCGTCGAGCATAGTTTGGGGGGCTCCCAGTTCCTCCTTGATGTATCTCCGGGTGGTCAGTGTCTGTTTTTGGGTGATTTCGTTCGGAGTCGTTAGGTTATTGTACTGTATTCTGAGGGAGAAATCGTGTTTGTCTTGGATGTTGCCAAAAGATTGTCAAGTTTAGTGGCAATGTCTGCTATTGGTGTAGAGGTGAGTAGCGCCTCTACCTGGGCTACTTTTTAGACCAGGTGCAGTATCTCAACCTGAATATCTTCCAACTTTGACAGGATATTTGTCGATGCTGGAGAGGTTCGACTGGTCCTTTGTGACTTGTGACGGCGGAGCAGAGGCTGTAGGCGGAAGTGGAATCATGTTCGTCCGGGGTGATCTATTGTAGTCCTGGCGAGGATAAGCTGGGCAATGAGCCTATCCTGTAAAATGGCCAAAGCCATTACAGGTGGTGCAATACCTGCGTCGGCGAAGGAGATCGTGGGCCCAGCATGCTGCTGTTGCTGAAAGAGCCACAGTAATGGCACCGTGGCGGCGAAGTGCATGTGTCTGCGGTGTGCCCGTAGGCGCAGCAGTGCCTGCATGGGAAGTAGCGCTGCAGTCTGCTGGCCTCTACCTTCAGGCACTGTCCCAGTAGGGGTAGCCCTGACGTCAAGGCAGCGTTGTGATCCCGAAGATCAGCAAACTGCAGGCGCACGCAGGTGGTCGGGCCTCGTCTAAACGAGAACCGAGAGGCACTCACAGGTGAAGGCCACTTCTGCGTTGCAGCGGCGAGGATAAACCTCACAGAGAGGTCCAGGTAGGCTCCGATGACTACTGCTGTGTGTGTGGTAGCGCCTCCTGACGCAGGTTGAGTGACGGCAGCGGTTGGAGGTTGACTTGCCGGCGGTGATTGTGATGTTGGTTCTGTTACAGCTAGATAAAGCGGTTATGAGTCAAATGTCCCCCTGTGGATTTACAAGAAACAAAACGAAACAAAGGGTGAAAGTTCTAAAGATATATTTAGTTTAGGAAACTCAGACAAAATTACCTTTCCCTAAGATATTTTGTTAGCATACACTGTAGGTACTGTTTATTCTCACTTAACAAAAACAGTAAATTCTTAAGTATTTCTGAATAATAAAATTAGCAATAGTTATAAAGAGCTGCATAATTGAGTACAAACCTTTTCCCCTGCGATAACATGTTACATGTAGAGCCATCTATGGACAGGAAAATGCGGTCGGTGAAGTGTCTTTGTTTTTTGTCCAAGGTAATCTTTTGTGTGGAAAATTAAGATAACTAAAAGAGAGTCACCGATATAATACATGTTTACAAGAATAGGTTAATGTATTACTTACACTGATTTCTCCTTCCACTCTTCTACAAATATCTCTTCTATTCGCTCCAAGTTGAAGATAGTTTCAAAATAAAACTTTTATTACATTCCGTTGAATATACATGAGGAACACTAGACACTTAAATAATAGTTAATTAAATTATTCTTTTTCAACCAAAAGATTTGTTCTACTGTATAATCGACGTAACTGAAATGCTGTGGCCTATATAATACATATTTACGAGGTTAGGTTAATATATTACACCCACACAGCTTACTTATCACAGTATATATCAGCGCCAATTTCTAGACAATAAATAAATACAGCTGAGATGCACATTGACTAATTAAATCCATGTGTTAGTTTATTCAGAAAAAAATAATCATAAACTTTCACTGCGTATAGCACTTTTCGTAAAATCCTCTTATTTCTCCACCCGGTGTTTGCATTTCCGCGATTTTTCCGGTGCTCTTAGAGTTCCGGAGTCTTACTGTTCCATTCTAACACCACGTACACTACTTGTGGAAACACCAAGGAGATCACCAGTTTCTTTCTCAATGTTTTTACAGACAACTCCGTTAAGCACCCCGAAACAATTCGCAATTATTTGCATCTCGCCCCTTTTTAAAAGTTTGCCTCGCTTATGTTTCATATCGGCTGAAGCGCCTGCCTACTCCATGATGAAAGGTTTACTGATTTTAAATTGTATATACGCAGTGTTCTTAGGCTTGTGAGGTGCTATATGCGAGATGTACAGGAAGTACACTGTTAAATATCAGAAACAACTACAAGCTGTAAACAATAAGATCTTAATCAGCATTCAACTGGATACAGACCTCATTGCAAGAGGGCTGCCTGGTATAGGAATGCAAAAATATGATATAACAGCAGTGTCCTTTATAATTGTTATATAAAATGCAGCTTAATTTAACATAATAAGTTAATAGTGTCTATAATTTAACCTTTCTTCCGTCTAATCTGTATACAGTATACAGAACACATCTTTGTGGTATGTAAAGCAGAAAGATAAAATAAATGTGGTGCCATTACGTTTATAATAATTGAAATATTTGTATACTTTTCTCTCTCAGAGAGAGCAGTGATCAGGAAAATACTTACAGTACTGTACTTAAAGGAGGGGTTTATCGTACACATGCAGATAAAAGAAAACGCCCATTAACATCGCTAAACCAATCAACAGCTTAACTGTTTTCTGACCCAATCTCTCTCTCTCTCTCTCTCTCTCTCTCTCTCTCTCTCTCTCTCTCTCTCTCTCTCTCTCTCTCTCTCTCTCTCTCTCTCTCTCTCTCTCTCTTCACACCCAGTTGTTTACAGTAGGGTTAAACTAGGATGAGATAGATTATAGTATATTCTAGAAGAGTAACTCGCGTGGCTTCTACGATGGTTGTTCAATAAAGAATAATCATTTTTTACGATCATAATTTTTGGCACAAAAATTCAGTCTTATTATATTATGTTGGCTTAATGTGAAACAAACACGCCGTATTAGTTTCCTTGTTGGTAATCCTGGTTCCCGCCTGTGAGAATCAGGCAAGCTCAGAGATGTCCAGTATCGCCCACCGCTGCAATGGAAGTGACACGCTAGCAACAATATGCGGCTTTCGTCTCAACAAATCTTCAGTTGAGACCTATACAATGCTACAGAGGGCCCATGGAGGATCTGTTCTTTACAGCACAGCTCTAAGGTGGTTTAAAACGTTTAAAGACGGGAGAAAATCAATTTCAAAGGAAGGTGCACCCGGTACTCCAGTTACAGCTGTTACGGAAGTAAACATCAACACTACTGCTGCCATTGTGAGAGATTATCGACGAATTACCTTAAGATCACTTTCTGAAATACTGAACATTTCATTGGGTGCCACCCACACGTTGGTGACAGAAACATTACACATGAGACGTGCTTGTGCGTGATGGGTTCCAAAACTGTTGATTTCCGAACAAAAGAACATTTGTATGCAGGTCTGCATGCAGTTAAAGTTGATGTTACAGGAAGATCCGGAGTTTCTTTCAAACGAAATCACTGCTGATGAAGCTTGGCTACATCATGTTGATACTGAGAGCAAACAGCAAAGCTCAATGTGGAAATCTCCTTCATCACCAACCTCCCAAAAAGCAAAAGTGGTTGCTTCTGCTGGGAAAGTTATAGTCATCTCATTCTTTGATATTCATGGAATGGTTTATCAGCATGTTATAACTGCACACACATCAGTAACTGGACAATATTATAGGGATGTCCTGAAAACGTGGCAGGTCCATATCAGGCGCAAAATACCACATTTCCGTGAAGCAGGCTGGACGCTGCACCACGATAATGCGCGGCCACATATTGCCAATGCTGTTGCTGAATATCTTGCAAAAATCAACGTGAAGTGCATCTCTCACCCTCCCTATATTCCGGATTTAGCCTCATGTGACATTTTACTATTCCCTAATTTGAAGAAACGCCTTCGTGGAAGGCATTATACACCATCAGGGGCAGTGGTGAAGGCTGCGGAGGCTATTTGAAGTATCTCTCAAGAAAGGGTTTTCAGCATGTCTTTGAAGACTGGCAGAAACGCTGGGACAAGTGCATCGCATTCAGGGGAGACTATTTTCAGAAAGACCATCAACATGTTGAGGATGAGTAAAGTACGTTGTCAAAAATATTTGTGATCACTCTTTATTGAACTGCCCTCGTTTAGCAGAAAGATAAATCCAGCATTCTGCAAGATGCCAGCATAAGAGTTAGACGTGTATAAGGGGACGCTCTCGTGGTTCAGAATAAGAGTTATGACTATGTATTCTTAAATTAAATTTTGCTATAATGTCAAGTGAGAACTTAAGGATGCACGCTGTGATGGAATAAAAGATGATTTCATTTGTGTGAGTAAGTACTTTCTTAATTTGAACATGAGCATGTAAAAGCTTCTCGCGTAGAGAACCCCAGAATTTAGTTTAGTAATTGTTTTAATGTTTTGTAAATATTCCCAAATGTAACTATGGAACGTTGCAATACTTCGTATATGACAAATACTTCTTACAAGCTTAAGCTACAAGAACACCCAAGTTAATTTCGTTTAGGGGTGTTACCTGATAATGATATTTCCTAACACTCAAAAGAATCCTTACACTTTTACATGTTCATAAAAGGCTTGGGCAAATAACTTGAAGTATTCAAATCGACCATTATACCCCGCTTTAAAAGTAAGTCAAACATTCTCAAAATAGCGGTATGCAAAATTCGCCATTATATCATATAATAAGATTGACTTTTTGTGCGAAAGATTATGAGTGTAAAAAATTATGATCATTTTTAACTGAACAGCCCTTGTATATATACCACATGGTAGTTGTGAATACGTAAGCAAAGGTTTCTTATGTGTTCAAAACTGCGTTACATATTGGAGGGCATTGAGCTACAGTGATACCTTTGAGGTAGTAGTAGTAGTAGTAGTAGTAGTAGTAGTAGTAGTAGTAGTAGTAGTAGTAGTAGTGGTAGTAGTAGTAGTAGTAGTAGTAGTAGTAGTAGTAGTAGTAGTAGTAGTAGTAGTAGTAGTAGTAGTAGTAGTAGTAGTATAAGTTTCTCAACATTATTTAAATCTGATTCGTTTCATTCACATGCTTAACGTCTATCTAAATTACGTTGATCAAGATAAACATTTGTTGAAATTGTGATATTACGTATTTCCTCGTGTAGCCGCTGTCTCATATGTATGTCGATTTTAAGCAAATATTCATTTCATATGTGTTGTCTAAGATTCTAATCTTAAAACCAAAGACTCCGAAGTCTTGAGGCACCTTTCACCCACGTTTTCTATCTCGTAATGATACCAATTTATGATTCTGATACGAATAGTTAATTGGTACCCATTCTAAAAATTGCTTTACGCCTTCAAACATTATTCCGCTAAGGAAATGATGATGACAATATGATGATGCAAGATCAGATCTATATGCTAGATATGATACCAGTTTGGCTTCTTGGAATTCCTATATATTGTCCATTGTTCTTTAAGTTGTGTGAGTTATCGCATTGTTCTGCTGCAATAGAACTTGGTCTCTGGTATTAATGGGAAACTTGATGAGCTTGTTCCAATTGGCTCTATCTCCAATTGGAATGTATTCCCAGCATCTTCAAAATTCCACCATACACATGATTAGGGTGGAACAGATTTTATTAATAATATTTGCAGGCTGCCGGGTATTGAACCATTTTTTCGAGGAGTGTTTGTATACGAAAACATTGTCATAACTTATGACTTATGAGACAACCAAATTGATAAATGGAAATTAGGGTGACAGTCATATTTTAAAATTTGATCGTTGTGTGACGGCTTTGAAATTCACTTCTTTTTGCCTGACTAGCAGAAAAAAGAATGTTGAAGCGTTGCCCTCTCATGAGACAGACTAGTCGCAGTGGAAGAATTAGGCAAGTTTGCTACATTTTCTCATTTCGTTCAGTATTAACGCAATAATAGGGGCATATTTACCTTTTTCTGTTATTTCCTCTAAAATGATATTGCTACTTTCAGTAATATTACTCTGAATTGGATTTGGGGTTACCTTTAATACTTCAGCAGTTTTTAAGGGTATGTCTAGTTCATATTGGTGTAGTATAGGAAGAACTCAATATAGTTAATCTGACTGAGGAATTCATTAAGCTTGTTGTGATCTCTGGAAGTAGCCCTTTCTTCGCTAGTAATTAGGTTTAATAGATCTGTCGCTTCATTTCTCTATTAGTATCAGCTTTAACCTTGTGATACAAAACAACCGATCTGTATTGTTTACTTGTTTAATCAAAGGTTTTCAATTTCGTTACTTTGTCTCATGTTGTGTGTGTGTGGTTTGTCAGAATTATGATATAAGAGAAACTTATTCCACTTCTCTATTGGTTTCAATAGAAATACAAGATCAGAAAAATAATGGCAGCTTTTAATTCAATGCAGTTAGCTATGTTGAGAAATCATAACATGTATTCAACTGTTAAATACTGCACAGATTTCCTTTGTCCAATCACGGAAACGCACGGAGGAGGCTTATATTTCACAATGTCCTGCTTTTACTGAAAACTTAAAGCTTCGAACAAAATACCGATAGTTAATGGACGATTTGGTAACTATTGGTAGGTGTGACTATTATGTGTTTCAAATGTGTAGGTGTTTGTCCTTGAGCGCTACTAGGTGAGCAACCGATTGGAGTCCTGCGGTGCTGTCGTATTGCATTCCCGCTAAGTGATGTGTAAGGAGCGCCAACCTAATCAATCTGTATGAAATGTTATTCGTGCTAAGACAAAAATTCATATTTTTCCGAAACTGATCCATGTGGAAGGTAGAGAGTAATGTATCTAACATAACCATGAAAGCCTCAAATTTTTAGCTCAAATAGTTCTTCTAATACAAATAAATAAACCGTTATTGCCTGTGTTATAACAATAAATCGCGAAGTAAGCACGGTATGAATATCATTATTGGTTGGAATGTATGCGTGTACGTGTATTTGTAATTACTCAGAACTGAAACGTAAATGTTTAACATGACGTGATAAAAGAATTACTTTGAATAATCCAATTCGAGGGAGAGAAAACAATAAATTTCCTGCTGTTCTGGCAGAACGTGTCTGGTCACATTATATCTTTGTTTATGAGTGGTTCGTAATCTCTATTTACTCTCGAGTTCAAAGTGGTTGGTGGGTATGTATGTACATATACTTTTAATTACTACTGACATGACGGATATAAGAATTACTGTGAATAATTTAAGGTGTCAAATTCTAGAAAGAGCAAATACTTCATTTCCTGTTAGCCTATGGAATGCTGTATGCTGAATGTTTATGAATGAATGCTGGATAAGTAGTGTTTATTTACTCTGGAGAGTTGAGATCAACATCATTCAGTTGTTCTTTACACAACAGTAGAGTAAGAGTTAAATAGTGCAATGGCCTCTTGCGGTGAATTTAGTGGCGAGTCAAAAAGGCAATTATTGCGAAGTCAGGCTCGAAGTATTATTTATAAGATCTACACGTTCTTCAAAAAATTTTCAGAAACAGAAACTAAAAATGAGTTACTTCAAAGAGTACTTCCGTTTAAAAACAGGGAGAAAAGTGTATCAGCTGGATCAACTTTTTATTGAAACGGGACACGCGGTAATACGCCTCTCGCCTTACCACTGCCAATATAATCCAATTGAATTGGTGTGGGCTCAAATAATAAGGGTGATTGCAAACAGAAAGAATACTTTTAAACTGATGGACGCTGAACGACTAGTTCACGAAAAAAATTGACAAGGTAACACAACAGGACTGGGAAAACTGCGTAAAGCATGCAGAAAACCTTCAAGAAGACGATTTTAAGAAATAAATTAAACGTGACGAGATTTTGGAACCTATAGTCATAAATTTACAAGACTCAGACGATGAAGACAGTGGCAATGACGAATTGTCTCTTAATGGAAGTGACATTGACAGCGATATGGATGAGCCACTGGCAGTTCCATCGGATTAGCAAAACAGGTAATTCATCAACTATAATTATAGTTATTGTATTTTAAAATATGCATAAATTGCAACAAAAATTATCCAATTTTGATTTTGGCAACTGCATGGTTGTAAAAGTTTCTAAAATATAATTTGCTTACCCTTACGTCGGCACCAAGCAGTCCTGCATGTTGTATGAGTGTGCGAGAGAGAGGGAAATATAAACGGATTGCGGTAACAAGGTAACAACGCTGAGTGTGATACGGCATCTGAATAGCTGAACTCCAGAACTCTTCCCATTTGAAACGCATAATAATGGTGCTGTCGAATGACGTGGAGTTGACGTGAGATGTGGAGTGGGCTAGTTTCTTGAACCGAGTCCCTGTCAGATATACCAAATTGTTTACTAAACACCAGCATCATTTTAATCCGTCTCTTCACATGCACAGTTTCAAAATTTATGCCTTCATACACAAAAACTGTAAACATACATAAGACTTTCTTCTAAAAAGAATGGGGAGACTGAATTTGATAACATCTGTATTTATTTTTAATGTGGCAGGAGGAACACATTTTTTTATTTGTAGCTGGACCTAGGCAGGCTGAGTGGTTGCTGCTGGCGGCAAGACAAAGGTGGAATATTGGTTGAACAAATCCAAAAGCACTGAAGCTGAATAGAGATAGCACAAATTTACGCATGTCTTTGGATTGGGATTTCATTACGGAAGGGATTCGGTACGTAGGCTACCATGTTGGGCCCATTATTCCTGATGTCACAAGCGACTGTTTTAATTAATACAAATAATAGTTAATGTGACTTTAGCTGTGCAGAGAAAACATTCATAACACACTTATTGTTGCAATACTCATCCAGTACACGAAAAAAGACATCTCTCGAAAGTGTGACGGACCACATAGGCTCACCGACACCATACATGATCCATTCTGCAGGCACATAACAGCTCCCCTGGAAAATTCCATATCAACTTCTTCGCACTATTTCATGTATACTACCACTGCATTCAAGGGTACATAACAGCAAATCCTTGAAGCCAAAATAACTTTCACACTACACACACAAATTAATCCTGATTCACTCTTCCGCAACCATCAAGAAACTACATACACACTCGCAACAATTTGGAATGAAATAAGGAAAGAGAAATTACAGCATTCTTACTCCTGGATGTCACAAGTGACTGCTTTAATTAATACAAATAATACTTTATGTGTCTTCAGTAGTACGTGTGACGTCACTACCCCACTCCTCCACCTGTGGTATAAGTGAATGTGAATTGTGAATCTCACTCTTTTTGTGTGCAGGACTCCGACTTGGCAGGGCGTGATGCCCTGACTGTGTTAAGTAAGGACCACTGAAATCACCTATGTAATTAATTAGTTTAGTAAATATTCTTATTAAGTGAATTCCAGTATTAATTAGTGTCATCCATACCATTTGTAGTTCTTTTTTAACTTGTTAGAAAATCCCAACCTCTCGAAAAGCAGGTATTTTCCTACCTCTGTGCAATTCCCCTTCGCGTGTACGATCTGGCCATGTGCTCCTTAGCTTTTACAACTTATGGTTAGTTCGTCACACTATTCCTCCAAGGTGTCCCACCCATGGGAGAAAGGATGAAGCGAAGGAGACAGAGGGCGGCCGACCCAAGGAGCCAGGACGGTGCAGAGGGCAGGGAAGGGCAGGGTCCCTACGGTTTACTGCCCCGACAGGCCAGGACAATGAACTCGCTCCCCTGCAGCGGAACGACAACCAGCCCAGCAGCCGAGCCCAAAAGGTCCCTGGCTGGCGGTCACGAAATGTTCCCAGCAGAGGAGCTTAGGCCAGCAGCCGACCTTCCGGTGGAGGAAGTAGTCTTCCTCAGAGCATATCATCCCGCCATGTACCGCCGAGACACCTGCCGACACTTCTACCCTGATAGAAAAAACCAGATGAGAAATCATATGAAATGATTTTGGAGACGACATAGAGGGATAGGAAATTCGGGGGCTGTAATTAACCTACCCAGCATTCGCCTAGCGATTCGGGAAACCCCAGAAAACCCCATGGGTCAGGTAGGTCGGCCACGGGAATCGATCCCGGGCCTCCTGAATGCAGGGCACAGACGAAAGCGCCTGAGCCACCCACCTCGGTTACGCATGTCTTGATTTAATTTTTAAACAAGAAATCTAAATAATCTTGAATTCTAATGACATTTAGGGTTCGAGCCTAGTTTCTACTAGTCTACTGGCCAGAGGCTACTTTTGGGGGAATGTATAATTAACTTGTTCTTTTAAAAACAGCCATTGATTAAATTGTCTCACTTCCCTCACATTAATGTCCGTAATGGTAGTAATAAATATTTACAACTCATCCCAGTATTTCAACTTCTGAGTGGACTCGCAGTATCATCCGTGACTGATTGACTTTTAAGTTTAATCTTCACAATATTTGTACTCCTTTAGCATTATAAATACATTAAAGTTGCTTGTTGATTATGATAATGCATCACATCGTTTTAGTCAATGCACCATGTTCTGTGAGTTATTTTGGTTGTTGTCTATGGTGATCCATGAAATGCTTTATTTAGTCAATATAACATTTTCTGTGAAACATTTAATATCCCCATCATATGTATAAAATTCTAAAGTGACCAGGGAACGAAGATATCTCTTGTTTGTGTGTTTCAGGCATTCCTGTTCCTGCTTCGCATCATAATCTCTGCGTTCGGCCCTGCTTATTTTCACTTGATCAAACCTCATATCTCCATCACAGATAAGAAAAAGTTACATTTCAAAGATAGATGAAAGAATGGATATTTTATTCTCAAGGGAGTATAAAAGCCCATCTGCAATACTGATAATGGGTGAGAGTCGATATTCCCTAAGACAAGTATAAGGAAAGCTTCTTTAGGGAAATCAATTCGTGTACCATGGACTTCCCCAGGTATACTTCTACTAGCGTACCATTTCATAACCTTGACGACTACGACAAAAGTTAGCAATAATAACGCCGGGGAAATGTTCTGCGTTTTGCCATTTCCCTCGTTCGTTCCTTTATTTGTCAACGAATGTAGGGATCTTACCTTAACGAGCAGGATCCTTAGAGTGACGTCATTTCCTTAATTGCTGCCTGCATGTTTCCCCTCTAGTCCGGAGTAGGACTTGAATGGTGTGCTTCCAATTCTAAAAGAAAAATTTGGCCATATTTTCAATTGAGTTCATTTTAATAATGCCATTGTCTACCGGCAACGAAACATGATTGTTACCCTTCCAAAGTTTATCTGAATTGTTCTTTTATTACAGAAGTTCATTGTATAGACACCTGCTATGCTGATTCGGTGGAAACAGTTGCACAATCAAATGTGTATGAAGGTTAAAATAATTAATCAATAATTGCTTTTCCAAAAAGCGAGTATATTCTTAGAGCTTTTCTCTTAATCTACACCACAGAGCGATTCTTCTTAGTACATATTATCATCTGATATCACATTGGTTTCTTCCTATGAAACTTTTCCCGCCTATGCTCGACTGATAGTTATGTGTAGTAATCATGGTTTACTTTTTTTAACGTGGAAGGAAAAAATGGTATTTACCCACACCAGCCCATGGGGTTAGTGACATAGGAGTCCCCGTCTCGGTGGAGTGCACCGTTGCGGAATACCTACTAAAAACCCTCCACTACCTAGGTCAGCAACCCTGGCGGTGTTTCGTTGGTCCCGCATTAAGCACCCAGATTCAGTTGTCTGTTATGTGTATGTGGCGGACCGCTATGGTGTGTTGGGAAGGGAGGCGTCATGGTCACAGGACACTGATGCCCACCTTTCCATTATTGGTAATCTTGGGCAATGTGCCGCGCGTTTAGGATGTAATCACGTCTGCGCATAGCGCTTACGTCTTTAGTAGTCTAATCTAATTCTCCTGGTCCCGGTGTACGGGTGGGTCAAGTTGTATCTATGCTACTGTACATAACATGCAGGTGACATAAAAATTAGCCTGGGGCCGTCATCACTATATAGTATAGTATCTATAGTTAACGTCAAGCTTAATTGATGTATAGTGTATAATAACTATTTGTTAATGGAACTAATATATGTTTCTTAGCCTTACGGCTGCGTCTGTCATTCGTGTTCATTGGTGTGCAAACTGGCGTCATCAGTGCGCTAATGGCGGGCGGCCTGCCTTTCTGATGCACGTGCGAGCCTGTGCCACTTGTGGAGGGGGGGGGGGTGCCCTCTACCTCCGCGTCCGCCTTGGCTGTGTAGTACAAGCACTTCGAGGGCCGCAGAAGGGCAGTGGTGTGGTTCCAAGTTCAAGTCCAAGTCGTATACTGACAGGCTGTTTACAGCCAGAAGGTTTTTGCTGCGTACCCACCCAGGTTTTGGGTCTGACCGCAGGTTGTTAATTAGATGTTTTCAGGATGATGTGGGAATTTTTGTGTTGGGGAAATTTATTGAGATAGCTTTCTGCTCCTCTTTAATTTTGTACAGGATGCCAAACCGCTTTTTTGTTTACACCCTGGTGTTTTGTTTTATTAAACTGGGTTAAACTTTGTAGCCAAACAGCTCATTTGGAGATTTTGAATTCAGCTTATGCTGCTGTATGGATTAACTCCTTTGTTACCTCGGGTGCCCGCAAGCCATATGGGTACCCGGTAAAGCCTGAAGCGGCGTCTCGTAGCGTCGTAATCTCCTAGAGACTGAACCAGGGCGCTTCTATGAGCTGGAATTTGAGCGTAAAACTGTGTCGCCCGGCACCTAATTTCGTCCTCCACGTATGGGAGAGGAGAAACTTCGTGAAGCAACCTCACGGGGAAAGAACGGCCCCCAGAATTGATGGATCGGAGGTATGCTATCCAGCTATCTGCAGCCATGCCCCAGATTTCACAGGCGTACAACATAAGTGGGATTATCAGCGCACGAAAGAGGTGTAGCTTTAAGCGGACTGACATCGAGCGCGAACCCAGCATTGGGTACAAAGAGGCAATAGCCCCCTGTACCCGTGCCGATAGTTCCCTGATGTGTCCACGGAACGTTAGGCCTCTATCAAGCTGAATGCCCAGGTACTTAATGGAATTAGTCCATTCTATCCTACGGCCTCTAAAGTGGAAGTTGCGGCAGTCAGCGGGGGTGTGGCGCTTTCTAAAAAGAATGGCATGGCTTTTGTCCGGATTTACGGACATCCGCCAACGCCTACACCACTCTTGTGTGAGACGGAGGTGTCTCTGGATTGGGTTGAAGGCTCTGAGTATGTGTCTGTTTTTGCAGAACAACAACACGTCGTCAGCGTACTGTGCCATTTCGACATGTGGTTGAGTTAGAAAATCTGCCATGAACACACTAAACAGTGTGGGGGATAGTACAGAGCCTTCGGAGACTCCGCCTCTCACGGGTCTCAGTGTAGACCTGGAAATCCAGGGCCGCTGTCTCCACCACACGTAGCAGCTATTGGGTAGTGGAGTACCCAGGACGAAATCCGAACTGGTGGTCAGGAATAGCTTGAATGTCTCCCAAGAGGGGAGTCATTCGGGTTAGGATTAAGCTCTCGAATACTTTCGAGAGGGTAGAAAGGAGGCTGATGGATCGGTAGCTGGAAGGATGTATCGGATCCTTCCCAGGCTTCAATATACATATCACCCGGGCCTCTCTCCACTCACGAGGAAAGTGCCCTAAGGCGATGCACATATTGAAGATTGGTATGGTTCACAGTGGTGTTCCCGGTATATATTGGCAGCCAACACCCACCCCCCCTCCTATGCGCTTATGTATGTGAGGGAAATCCCACAGCTGTAGAAAGAGATTTTGCAAAATATATACACAGCAACAACCACCTCTTCAGCTGCTGAATAACATTAGCGACTGCACATTAAAAACGTTACTTTACACTAAGAATTCTGACAGTTAAAATTCCTTATAACGTTGCTAACACGTATTCTTTGGAGCTCTGTTGCTATTTTCTTCTGATAAGCTATCTTGAACAGGTGATCAATAGAACCTGCATCTTTATGACCTAAAGAATATTTAAATTGAGAAAAGAATGATTTGAAAGATAAATTAGTTTGTTTATAATGCACAATTCACTTATACTTTACCGTTTTTAAAATTTGAACGACAGTATATTGTCAACTAATACGGACTTGTACTCAGAGAAGCTCCTTTAATATCAACAGAAAATATTAACCAGTGCCTAAAGCACAAACCGTAAAGCAACATGAGCATCTAATTATAAATAGAGATAGTGTTTAACTAATATAACCACATTCCTGATTTTGTTTTTTATTTTTAGGTTCTTAAACTTCATTATACCAATTACCCATAAAAATAATACGACCCAACTTGCAAAAAATGGTGAAAAGTAAGATATTTTATTAAATGTGTTTTATAAATTACATTTAACTTGTAAAAAGGTTTTTAATAAATAAAAATGTACAAATACGGAGAAAAATGATAAATCACAGTGCTTTAATTTCATTCAAAATATCAAGAGGCTCGAATACCTTTCACATAACATCATAAAGCATCGTCGAAATTGAAAGAGGCAGTCATAGATATCCCGGCTCAAGTGATTTTTTTAAACCTCTACAAATTTTAATTAGTTGTAATAATATACATTAGACGAGTTTCTACAAATACATTTTGATAAGTTATTACGTTAAACAAGGAAATGTCAGCCGACCTTAAGTTTCAGATAGCCTTTCTAAAGTAGAAAATAGCCAAACATATCTACGTGTACTTACAAAAAACTGCAAAAAAGAAAAAAAACATACATACACTTTCTATATCCATTGCTACCAATAAAATATTTTCAATCGTCCAGACGATATCGCTTCCTTCTCTTGGGCCCCCATGCTACTCTCAGTCATCGCAATGTAGTATATTACAAATCATGTGCAGCTTTACAGATACTGTATTATTTCCAACAGAAACCACTTAACTGAAGTTATGGGAAGTATTCATCGTCATCATCATTACTGAATTGCCTTGTAATACGTTAGTAGTTATTTGTTTCAAAAAGGCATCTCCGGTAGTTCTCACTCGAAAGCATATTGCGAGATGTAAATGGCATAAAGAAATCTCATAAGGTGGATATTTCGAACTTGCAAAGTGGGACGGTTCCAGCGTCTGGCGTCATATGCAATAAGGTAAACTCGTGTGAAGAGGGTAAACTCGATAACCACTAACCCGAATTTAACAACCTTTCGTCATTGAAAACTAATGAAAATGGATTTGCAAACCCTGTGCCCTATAATTCATATATATTACAGTCATAAAACGACATACTTCTGAAAAATTCTTGATTTTTCTTCGAAATTATTATGAAGTACGAACTATTTTTACATTACTTTTTTTTAAAAAAATGTGGAAATAACTAAAACGTAAATAATATACCTATATACGTAGATAATCGCTGATTAGCTGATGAAAAGAAAGACATCAAAATAAATGACTGTAAATCTTAAATAAAGTATTAAACATCACTTACCGGTGATTTGCAGCATTTACTCGTTAGGACAGGATTCGACAAGTCTCAAATACGTACAATGTTAACAAGAAGAGTTTAATGCCGGGAATAACTCCCTTCTCTATGTTTATCTATCCGACAGGGATTTCGGCACTTCTGCCGATGACATATTGCACGTCAGGCCACGAGAGAGGTAACTACTCCACATCTTAATATTAATTTCGGGGGCAGACAGTCTCCCTTATGCATTCACGGCGCAATAGGGTAGTCTTTCAGGCTGTTAACCGACAGATGATGGTTGAGGTCTACGCGGGGGCATTTAAGAAAAGCGTAACCCATGGTTTACGTAAGTACTTTTATACCAATGCCTTAAGTTGTTCTTAAATAAGATAAATACTATTTTACACACATTCATTTATAAAAATTCAAGTAACATATACTTATTGTTTTCAAAGTAAATGCAATGTTATTAGAAAATAGTCTTAATATTGGTTGTGTAACTACTATCATGTGTTTCAAATGGGAAGGTGTTTGTCCTTGAGCGCAACTAGGAGAGCAATCAATCGGGTTCTTGCGTATTGCGTTGCCGCCAAGTGGTGTGTCAGGAGCTCCAACATAATCAATCTCTATGAAATACTATTCGCCCTGTGACAAAATTTCAGATTTTGCCAACACTGATACATGTGAGAAGTATCTAACATAACCATGAAGTGTGCAGTATGGAGGCGGCATTGGAAAAGATTTTGGAGAAGATGATGGAAATGAAGGACGAACTGACCTCGGAAGTGAAAGCGCCAAACGAGGCCCTCGCCGCAAAGTTTGAAGAGCAGTTGACCGTCGTAAGGGATGATATCGCGAAACTGGGCAAGCGGATGTGTCAAGTGGATGAGTGCCGATTTAGAGGAAAAGGCCGACAATAAGGCCAAGTCCCTGAACGCCATGGAGGAAGACGCCGAAGACCTTGCGAACCGTGTAAACAACCTGGAGGGAAAGGCCGACAGCAACACAAAGTCCCTGAACGCCATGGTAGAGGACATCGTCGGCAGGAGGTAGAAGGACTTGAAGACCGACGCGCCGGGACATGATACAACATCAGCGCGCGTGAAACCTCCTGAATACGACGGTGCGACAACTTTCGAAGTCTCCCGCCGCCAGTTGTGGCCAAGCACAAAAAATGGTCACCAGAGGAAGAGGCCACACAGTTAATAGCCAGCCTCCAGGGAGGGCCGCAGAACTCCTGAACGCGGTATAGTAGATTGTGATAGGTGATGTAATTCTGCTGCTACGCAGTGTATTTCTACGCAAATAAAGAACATTTAGAATTTCGGCAAATTGTACTTTTAATTCTACTAACCCACTAAGTCACAATTCCATACTTGCACATAAACGACCTTTCCTTTAGAGTTATGTTCACAGAAACAGGGACACAGACAAATACAGACACCATACCTACGTACATATATACACGTAGGTACGCGAGTACAAAGTACGTATTCTATAAGAGAATATTGTATCCAGTAAGACTCGGATGTTTTATTTTCTTCTGGATTAAATCCATACTTCCTCTACTTAATTTAGGGACAGAAACCAAAACCTTGTCTTGTAGCCCAACGTACCTTCTGTATTAGCTCTTTAAACTCTTGCTCTGATATTTATTTTTGTTAAGTCTTCATTCACATTTCATTATACGAGAGTCGACTGATAAGTCCCGAGCTTCACAATAATAATAAAAAAATAAATATTTTCATTTTTGTTTCAACATAATCTCCAGAACGTTTAATACACTTATCATAAAGGTGCTCTAACTTAACTAAACAATCTCTGTAGTACGATTTATCCTAGTCCTCAAAATAGCTGTATACCGCATCAATGACCTCGTTGCTGTGAAATCTTCGACCTCCAAAAATTTTTTGTGGTGCGGGAACAGGTAATAGTCACTGTATGCTAATTCCGGCGAATAGGGTGCATGTTCAAACAATTAAAACATTAATTCGTACACTTTTCCCACGTAATGACTGAACGATGTTTCGGAGCATTGTTGTGAAGAAACACGACTTTTTTCCTTGCCAAATGTGATCGGTTTCTTCTCACCTCATCACTCAACGTTGCACTAAGCTTGCGTAGTAGTCACAAGTGTTTCCAAGTAATCAATAAAAATAATTCTCTGTGTATGCCGGAAAACATTCGCCATAATCTTGTTATCTGACGAAATTGACTTTGCCTTTTATGGAGTTGGTTCAACTGGCGCAACCCACTGTTTTGATTATGATTTACTTTCTGGAGTGTAGCAATGTATCCAAGTTTCATCTATGGTGATAAGCCGTCTAAAAATTTACCACAATATTTATGTAGAGCTCCAGATTCTTGACACAAACAGTTTTCCTTTGCAACTTTTGATCAGGTGTCAACAAACGCGGCACCCATTTTGCACAGACTTTATGAAAGCCCAAAGCATTAATTAAAATATTACTTGCACGTTCTTTTCATATGTTTACAGCCTCTGCTATATCAAAGAACTTTAATCTGCGGTCCTCTAACACCAAACCAGGAATTTTTTCAATGACCTGTGGAGTTGTGACTTCCACAGGATGTCCAGAGCGAGGCTCATCATCCTCGTACGTTCCAATTTAACTTTGTAATCCACCTTTTAATCATTGTATATGAATAGCCAGAGACTTTCATTGTACTGTCCCTTTCCTCTTTGATTTCTTTTGGCGTTAATCCTTTCAAATTAAAGTACTTAATCATTGTTCGTTTTTCCAAATCCTCCATTTTCGTAAAACCTAACCTCTTCACCTGCCTTATTTAAAATGCGGCTATTAAAAAACTAAAGGAGATAGTGACCTGTAACTGTGGATACAAGCTAGTCTAGAGTTAAGCTATATGATGCTGTCAGTGGCGGCGACTCTATGTAAGGCCCGCATCTTATCAGCCGATCCTCGTAGGTATAGGTAGAATACATGAAGTTAAATTTATTCAAAGCCGGTTAAGTATGTGATGACTTAGGAGTTCCCTTCTCTCAAGTTGAACGCAAATAAAATATAAAAGTTTTGACTTTTAATCTTCTTTTTATATTTGAGGTGTGCTGTTCACAGTTACACTCGCGCGCTAGTCAAAACATACGTATACAGACCGACAAAGGGACAATTTTTTACAAATGCTATTTTTTCAAGAGTTCCTGGAAACACTTATTCCCATAAAATCTCGGTATAAAAATATTGGGTTTAATGCGAAAAAATTCTGTACCTATGTTGAGAAAATGAATATTCTCCGTAAAATATAGGTATAATATAATTTGAAGACAGAGAGAAATGTTAGAAAATTAGTGCAATTTTTAAAATACATAAAACTTAAAAAAAAAGAAATGGGACACCAAACAGAACAGCTTCTTGTGATATTATTTATATATTAAAGGTGCTGGTTTTCTCTCAGTTAATTTGGTTTCTGTAATATTTTGAACTGGAGCCAAATATTTTATGCACTTATTTCACATATGCGTGCATGTAAACATAATTTACAAACCAATTATGATTTGCAGTCACATTGTATTCTTAACTCCCTCTTTTTACAGCTTATTCTTGCAAAATATTATCCGTCTCTACTTCATATTAGTCATCTTTCTTTACACATTTGCATATTTACTGTAAGAGTGTCGAGAGTACTGTAGGCCTAATAGAGAGGGTTTTCAACACGGTGGTTGCAAATCACGACTTTTAAATTTTTAAGAACAAATAACGTTAAGACATAGAAAATAATTTAAGCTCATTATTTCTAATAACTTTTATTAAAAGTATATCACATCTGTGAGGTATACTATAAAACGGATACATTTGAAGGTTACCGTGGCTTATTATTCAAAGGAGAGCAGAGCTCATAAAGCCTCCCTTTTCTAAGTATGGATCAGTAATTAAGTAAAGACCACAGGCGAGCAGCTGGTCTTTTATAGAACTCTATATCAAGATGGAAGGTAGAGGCTTACTCTATTACCACACTGCATCCTTCAGCTTAATAATTTAGTTGTGCAGAGCTACAACGTTGTTGGGACATTATGGATGCTTCACAGCCATCTATACGCTGCCTGCCTTCTAGAAATTTACTCTCATAAACCAGACGTGAGGGGCAAGACAAAATATGGCGAGAGCTCAGCTTTAGTTGTAACCGGACTGACTTTCCCATTGATGCCATTCATTTGTCGAGGTTGTAATTATTATTCAATATGTTTTTGTTTTAATTTTATTTGAATAAAAATAACTTTGATGTGGGGGAATTCTAATAAACTGAAGTGATTGAGTGTTGGTTTTATATCTATGAAACCGAACTAAAAATTTAAATTTGGTGTATGTTTAAGCAAAAGCATTTGTTTAAAACGAGGAATTTGTTTTCTCCTGTGATTTTCTTTGAGTTGCGATGCGAACAGGGATTCGTGAAATCGATTTAAACTTCAACTAATTCAACTAATAAGAAAAATCGACATCAGTTTTCTTAAGATAGCTGAAGAATTTTGTTAAAAATAGTTATATATGTATAATACTTATTGGTTCACTATAACTAGCTTCATTTTATACATAATATGTTTAAAGGTTTAATATACTTAATAAGATGTGTTTAATAAGCTTAAAGATATTTTTATTGAAATAGTTTAGAAAAAAATTGATTCTGAGTTGCTGATTGAAAACTTTTTAGTTATAGAAAAATTTGACGGAAAAAAAATTCAGCTACGTATTGCATTTTATGTTTTGTTATTGTTTATCTTGTGGGTACTTGAATATGATTGTGGAATAGGGTTATTTAATTAATTTTACTATTTTGTGTTTTATTTTATTTTATGCATTAGTTAAAGGTTAATGAGTCCCAAGAATTTATGTAGTTTAATTTTGTGCCATGGAGTTAATAAATGTAAAATTTGGAACAAACATCCTGGTGTAAGTAATTAGGTAGCGTTCGGAGTATTTACGGATTTTTATCTATTCATTTATCTTATTTATTTGCATATTTATTTAGTCATAAGTATAAGTAATTCTATTACTTGCTTCTACTAATTACCAAAAATACTAAACATGGCAGCACATTTATTTGACTTTAGAGCCACCGGCTTCTTTGCTTCAGACAATGCTCGATAAAACGCCTAATTCACTTTTTCCATTTGAGTCGACCTGAAACAATTATCACAATACAGTAATGTAATATGTTGGTTACAAATAAAATTTACATTATGGATCTGCATTTATTTCAGAATTATTAATGCGTTCGCTCTAAATGTAATTAATTTAAATGTGTTAATTGAAACCTCCTCCCGAGCTAAGCGAGTTTCAATACCTTACTAAGAATTCCATTTTATAACCGAACATTATTAACTTTTTTAAAGATCAAATTAAGCTGTGATTAAGTATGATAACAAACCCTTTCCTTTTGGTATTTTTAAATTTCAGAATATCAGTCAAAGGAAATATTTAAAAAATGAGGTAATTATGACATTTTAAAGCTACTAATGAGAGCCTCTTATTTAATTATTCAAAAAGTGTGGTACAATAATTAAAAGTTTAGTAGTGAAATATTTTAAAACAGTTTATCTTTAAGTAGATAACGAAAAATATTGAAGAACTAAATTTTCAGGAAAGCGACACAAAAATTGGAATGAATATTAATTACAATACTAAGTTCAAAATTGTTTCAGAAATGCACAGAGTGGTATTAATAAAGGTATATAGTACAAATACAGAAGAAAACAACATAAAATTCGATTTTTATATCACCATTGGCAGAAAAGTATTCATGAATTTGCTTTTTTTTCCTCGGAAGAGAACATTTGTTTTTGGTAGTTGCTAGCTATCACAGGTCAAGTCTCAATTAAAGTTTACCTTGAGTAACAAGGATTTGTTAAAGAATAAGCCATTTTCCAATAATCTTTAGAGGTATGAGAAGAGAAATTACGTGAATGGATGAAATCCGTTTTTTTTCCCTCATAGCGGTCAGAACGCATGGTTAAAAATCTCGTACTTCAGTCGTTTACATATCTGTATAATGACACCTTACAAGGACGTGTGTAAGGAAGACATTTCTACATTGTCTATATTCTTCAATGCGAAGTAGACAGAAAATAAGCTGGTGTATGGACATTTACAAATATCGGATACAGAAACTGATGTAAATGTCACAAATCATATAATTTCCTTTTATATTGAAGTAAATATTTCGAACCATAAGAGACAATAAGGTAAACATTGTAGTGTAATGGAATGTCACAGTTGCTTCAATGTAATGTTTACTGAAATGTAGGCACTACTAGTTATCCAGAAACGATTTCCAAATTTCAGCGACATCCACTCCATGTGCATTGGTATCCCTCATCAGGAACTGTTTACTTCAACTCTTATGCTATATGAAATGAATGCCTTGTGTAAGAGAATGTGAGCGATTTATCGATGTAATATGTCTTTATGCGGAGAAGAAGGTTTTCAGTAATTAAAAGCTTAGCTTGTTAGTGATCAACTGAGATTGTTCTTATATTTTTAATTCAGACAACGGCGTGCGTTTGTTCGTTAACGTTTCGCCTTTCAAAATAATATTATTGTATTTTATATAATGTCGTACGGGAATATGTACTGTTCGTCAACGCAAAAAAGTCCCTTACAGGAATGTACCCCTCTTACACAGCGCGACTAGTTCAGTGGATGTGTATGACAGAGAGCGCATGCTACACAAGGAGTAGAAGCATTAAAAACATGCACCCTATTCACTTAAGTGTACTGAAACCAGGAATATGTATTCAAGGAATTAAAAGGCGTCAGAATGTTTTTGAATGGGCTGTAACTGAACTAACCCAAGTGTCACAAACACTCAAGACAGATTATCGAACAGTGTGCAACCCCGTTGCGTCTCATTCCCCTTGGACTTTCTTTGCTGGGGAAAACTTGTGGTTGGGTATATATTTAACTTCAGTCATGTTTAACTTGGCAATAATTTTCTTTGCTATGTTTGCATCACTTGAAGTTTTTTAGGTAGTTTAATTTACTATATAGCTCAGTTCATGTGTATTATTTGGAACATTTAGGAATAGAACTGGGATGGTGACGCTAATTTTGTTTACATTCACGTAGTCTTTACTCACTATACGCAACACAGATATCTGCTGCATTTGGGATTACAAACCACCACGGTAATCAAAGTATTGATACCGCTACAGAAAATTGGTTTTAAATACTCAAATAACAAAGTAACTCTGTATTGACATTGTTATATTGTAACCATTACATGCAATTGTTAACACACTGTAACTGCGATAGTGATAACCGTTAGCCGAACAATCCCTAAAGCACACACATGAACATGCAGTATGCATAAGTCTGTGTTCTACTTTTAGTGTCGCTGTTGGGGGTTGTCAACAGGTGGCTAGTTGGATGACAACAGCGATGCAATGTGAGGACCAGATGTGGACGTAGAGAAATGGTGTCGTAAGCGACGTGCACGCAGGTGATTCTACAGAATTGGAAAATTCCCTTGTGTACGTGTGGGCTGGAAATGTGAAATTTACACATCATTCGTAAAACCCGGTAAATCAGGAATTCCACGCTCTGTGTGGAGGAATAGTGGCAAATGTTCGTTTTCGAGCGAAGTGGAATGTAAATGGAATGGAATGTTTGTGTAATGAGCATCTCAGATTATAAATAACGCTTACGTGTTGAACCACTGCTGTTACATGTGTGACCGAGCAGTTTATAAGTAATGCTATATACCAAAATTTAGATTTTTGCATGGGTTTTATAATTATTTGTGCAAGTGCTACCCAAAAATATGCACTTACCTATATATTTAATAGGTGCCACATTATTTCTGATTATTTCAACGTTGCATTAAATATTCAAATTTGTGTTATGTAAAACGACATAGAGTTCGTTTGACGTTATAATGAAGATTCCAAAGTATTTTATTTATTTTTATTTTATTTTAAACAATTAGAATCATTGACCAATGTCAAGAAGATAGAAAAAATTGTGAATGTTAGGAAAATCACAGGAATAGAGAATTTTAAAACAAAAATCAACACTTTTGTACAAGAATTCACAAGGCATTCGCAGAGAAATGAAAACTATTTCATTATAAAAATATCCTAAATAAAAAGTATAAACGAAAAATTTGCAAACAAAGAATTAGGTATGAGGAATTCTCTTCTAGGTATTGGTGTCGATTCCTTGAAAGATGCTAAAGGTAGATAACATGTTTTCTATTCATTCGTACACATACACACGTAAACATTCACACACATTATACAATACCTTTTGGAAAAATGCTTTTGACAGTATAATGAATAACTGGTTTGAATGTAATACATCTCTTAATCACAGGTTCTTTAGATAAGTGCTAGAGAGAGTGAACACAAATCTGCACTAACACAGTACAAACCTTTTAAAAGTTAATTTCTTATAAATGTATAAAGATTAATCAATATACGAGGGCTGTTCAATAAAGAATGGTCACACCTTTTTTTTGACAACGTACCTTTAATCATCCGCATAATTTAGATGGTCCTTCTCAAAATGGTCTCTCCTGAATGCGATGCACTTGTCCCAGCGTTTCTGCCAGTCTTCAAACACATGCTGGAAACCACTTGTTGAGGGATCCTTCAAAATCGCCACCGCAGCCTTCACCACTGCTTCTGATGATGGATAATGCCTCCCACGAGGGCATTTATTCAAGTTATAAAATAGAAAAAGTCACACGTGGCAAAATCCGTACTATAGGGAGGGTGAGGGATACACTTCATGTTGATTTTTGCAAGATATTCAGCAACAACATTGGCAATATGCGGCCGCGCATTATTATTGTGGTGCAGCACCCGGTCTGCTTCATGGAAATGCGGTCTTTTGCGCCTGATATGGACTTGCATGTTTTCAGGACATCCCTGTAGTATTGTCCAGTTACTGATGTGTGTGCAGGTACAACATGCTGATAAACCATTCGATGAATATCAATGAATGAGATGACCATAGCTTTCCCAGCAGAAGCAACTAATTTTGCTTTTTTGAGGGTTGGTGATGAAGGAGATTTCCACACTGAGATTTGCTGTTTGTTCTCAGGATCAAAATGATATAGCCAAGTCTCATCAGGAGTGATTACGTTTGATAGAAGCTCCGGATCTTGCTCTAACTTCAACTTTAACTGCATGTTACCTCCATTGCAGCAGTAGGCGATACTGAACATGTCTGAACTTGCCTGGTCCCACAGGCGGGAACCAGGAGTACCAACAATGAAACTACTACGGCCGTGTTTCACATTATGCAACTGAATGTGTTTGAATGAATGGATTGAATTTTAGTGCGAAAAATTATGACCGTAAAAAATTATGATCATTCTTTGTTGAACAGCTCTCGTAATTACAAATGATACAAGTTTACTGTTATTTAAAAATACAGTAGCATATGTATGGTGTTACAAAATACACATATACAAGAATATATAGTTTCTGTGGGAGTAGCGTGTGTGCCTCATATTCAACAGATTCAGAGTTCGAATCTCTTCAGGTTGAATTACCTAGATAGGTTTTTTCCGGGGTTTTCCTTATGCTGAAAGATAAATGTCGGATAACTCTAAGATCTGTTTACCATGGGCTCATTTCGGCATCGTTATACTCCTTTCATTCATTCCCCAATATGAGGAGGTTCATAAATAAAGTTTCATTTAAATAAAAATAAATAAACAATAACACTGCAAGAAGACCAAGAAGCTTTCACAACTCTACGCATGAACAATGAATGTCTGCTTTAATTAAGTGAAGTAAGTGCTCTATTCTATGCATCCTGTTTGCATAGAGTATGGCATAGGATTGAAAAGCGCTCGGGGATGCTTATGCATATGTTTTGTATGCAGTAGTGGTGATTCTTTTCCCATATCAAACACTCGAGTTTTGGATTATACGGTAACATTCAATTAATGAACTGTGCAAGCGAATTTAATATCTCTTATTTGCGGATTAAAACTTAAATTTAATATATAGGGGTGGGTAAAAGAGGTATACACTGGTTACAAAAATGCTTTCTTTTAAGTACGAGGAGTTAAATGTTTTCCAATTTTACAGTGATAAAAGTTACGCTGTGGTATTATGGATGAGAGGTATAATTATGAAGAAATTTTCTTCAAGATGGAACTACTGTTCAGGAAGCATGAACTGTACTAGACAATTAAGCCAAGAATGTTCAAGTAAGTGTATTTTAAATAGAGTGACCGAGCTGCAGTAACGGTTTTTGTGATAAAAGAGTTATTGTTTTTACATTAGAATATATTAACTACCGGTTGAATAAATAGGGGCAGCTGACTCACGTGGTATATTCTCTGAGCCAAATCCTTAGAACCTGCTAAACTTAAATACCAAGTTTGGTAGTTCAGGTACAGCTGTTCAGAGAATCCCTCCCCAAAGCCCAAAACACATAGGTTAACACGGACATTCTTCTACAAATGATTCAGAAGTACCATAACATGTCTTTCCGATGAAATCACGACATCGAGTTCTTAGGTGTGTGTGTGTAGTGTTTAACGCCCGCTTTTACTACATACGGCACCGCAGGCGATGACACTGATGATAAATGAGATGAAGATGGAGCACTGGTGGAATGAGATGGTGGGGGAAACCGGAGATCCCGGAGAAAACCCGCCCCAGCGCCGTGTTTTCCACCACAAATCTCACTTTGCGGTCGCCTGGGATCGAACCCGGGCCGCTTTGGTGAGAGCCAAGCGGTCTAACCACTGAGCCACGGCGTGGCTGAGTTCTTAGGTGGAATGGAATACTTACTATATGTAGTAGAGAATGCAAACAACGTCTGAATTAGGAGAAAGGAGGCCATAGTTCTGTGGTTCAAATCCCGGTTATGGTGGAGAGCTTCTCGGTATGATTGTAACTTTGTTCTATACAGGCAAGAGTGAGAGCACTTAATTTCCTTGAACCAGAATAAGAAAGTGGAGCTGAGGATGGCAGAGGGGTTCAACATTTGTTTACAACACAAAAGATCTATGCATTATATGAGCACGATTTTATGCATTAGACGTTGTATGCATAAATGACGTGAAACCTTGAAACATTCAGCGTTTCCAAGTTCCAACAGAGGGTAATTATATAAGGAATCTTCCGGACAATTAGATATAATTACACTATTGTGCCCTAGTGAAACACAAGAAAAGGCAATTAGCGTAGACGCCATTTTGAGCAATTATCATTAACGTTATAGAAACGATAAGGATTGTTAGGATAACCAACGCGATTAAATATGACCGCCCAGTTGTAACAGACATATGTGTTAACAATACGCTCTGAATTCCCGCTTGCATGGCTGCGTTTAGCATGGGAGGGAGAATTCCGCCTAAAATTTCATTATTCAAATTTCCTAATTTTTGTTTAGGAATAACGACTAAGATAGCAAAGAGCTTGAGGCATTCAAGTTAGCTGAAAGTTATTCTGAACTGTTATCTGAAACCGAGTACATTTTTATAAAATAATCAATATTTCTATAATAATTTATCGAACAAAACTCTGAAAAGACTCGGCTTTAGTATCCAATTTTTAAAATCGGGGTAAAATTTCCAAATTATTATATTTATGTAACGAGTAAAACAATTTCTACACAAATACAAGAATTGATACCGCGCCATTGTAGAGAGGTTAGACCGTTCGGCTCTCACCAAGGCGGCCCCGGTAGAATTCCAGGCGACGCAGACTAAGATTTCTAGTGGACGAAACGGAGCTGGGATGGATTTTCTCGGGGTCCTCCGTTTCTCCTACAGCCATTCCAATAATTGCCCCATCATTCATCTTTCCTATCACTCGTTTCACCCTCATTGTCTCGATCTCATCCCAGACTTTGGACTGGCCCCTCAAACCTGGTTCCTCTATCAGTTCAATGCTTCGGATTTTCTCTCCGCATCTTTCCAACTAGTGGATCGGTGATGAAAGGTGAAAAAAAATCAACGCTCACATAATATCTATACACTAAAATAAATAAATTAATGATGAATGAATGAATGAAGTGAAAAGGTAAATCTATACAGATCAAAGTTTCCAATAACCATATTTAAACCAAATTAAAAAAATACATATTTCAAGTTTATATTTACAATAATTATTTCATACCAGTAACCGACACTTAATACCTCGGGACTTATAACTCATTCTTAAACACATTCAAATAAGTGGAGTGCACAAAAAAGTGGCAACAACTGCATGGAAGCGAAACAAGAAGGAATTATTTTTGTGAACTGTACCACTGTGCATGGACTCCTAGGTCACAGGCTGGCGCTAATGAGAGGAAGTAGTTTCCTGTTAGTTAACCGCCCTAATATTTTGTGTTTCGTCATGCTGATAAAGAATGCTGGAACAACAATCTTAGCTGATACTTCTATGTACCCTGGTCAGACAGCACAGCAATGTCATTAAGCGGAGACGAGGTGAGTATGACCGCAGTATTAAAATACTGACCAGGACCAAATTGACGTACTGTTGGTGAAGAGGACGTGCGAGCTGCTTACGTACTACTAGACACTGATCGATAACAGGTGGTAAGCGAGTTAGCCCTGGAGATAGGAATATCACAGATGACTTTGTTTCGTATTTTAAAGAATCACATGGGTCGTCCCAAGTAGTCTAGTGGTAATATGCTAGCCTCTGGTTCCAGAAGGGGACGATATACATTTTCGGGCGTAAAAATTTTTAGCATGACTTTCTTCAGAAGGTTAGTAAAACCGGGCTTCCGTGTCGTACATTTGTGGTACGTAGAAGATCCCGAAATTTGATAAAGTTGCCTCTGAAAAAATTAAAAGATCTTTCATGCAAAATATAGAATGGGACGTATAGAACCGCAGCAATTGGAGAGCACCATGAACAAAACTTAATTTCATTTATTTCGCCTGAGAATGCCGAAAAATTGCACCTTGGTGGGTTCCATGGGAAACTATGCTTATGATGGAGACGACTTCGTACGCCGTATTATTGGACTTGATTAGATATTGGCTAGATCATACGAGCTCCTACTTAAGTGCCAGTCCAGCGAGTGGCTTCAATGAGCCATCAGTAGGGTTGGTGATTTTTCGCAAATGCGATATAGGGCAATTAAGTGCGAAATTGACTAAAAATTCGATATAAATGTGAAATTGAAGATTTTCCCAAGTAATTATTTTTCCCCTGTGCTTTTTCTTTTGGAAACTTTAATGAAGAGTCTGTAGAACCTTTACATGTTTAGAAAGTTATAAAGTAAATGTCCACTCTTCTGGAATGCGGAAAGCAACCCTTCTCGCTAAATTGGTCTATTGTTCCACCATTGCTCATATGAGGTACGTTTGGTACTGAAGCGAGTTCAGTTGTTTTACAAAAGAGACCCATCTCACCACGCCTAATTACTGTCATAAATCTATCTTCAAGAACCAGTTAACGGGGAAATTTCAATCCTTGTCTCTGAAAACCGATGACAATCCTAAATTTTAAGGAATTGATAAACACATGTTAATACCAGTTGGAGTTCTCAGTTGCCAAAGTTTCGAGTTTCGTTGTTATGTTCGGTTTTACGCGCAGCTTACATTTGTTCTATGCGTAGATCACGTCAATAAGTTGTAACAGCGAGATGGGTTGAGCCGGGTTGAGCAAAGGGTCCCACGTGGGCGTGACAATTTGTAGCAAACAAGTTAGATAGAGTAGGTTAGAGCAATTTATCCTCAAGGTAGAGCAACGAGTTCCATCAAAGGGTATGCGTGGATATGTATTGAGAGTAAGGATGGTTCTATTGACACTGGAATGCCCGTTTCAAACTGATTCACTGACTGCTTCTTTTTATCATCACATCCAACTCGAAGTTGCCGACCAAGGGTTATCAATAGCTCACTGTTTAGAGTTACCGTCTGTAGAATGCTTATTACCCAATAACACTTAATTTGTTATTTACGTAGGAACCGACAGTTATCTTTTCTCTCCGGTTCTGGTCTGCCTTCACCCAAGACGGAAGCAGATGACCGTCTTAATAGACTACCAGCCACGGTCTGTCTCTCCTACACAGTTGCGTGTGTGTGACTTTCACCTCTTGAAGCCCTTTATTCACACCAAAACTCCCTTTTGTGACTATTTTGTCCATTGTAATTATTAGTCTCGGTAATGCCATTATCAAGGGTCCGAACAATACCTTTTCAGACGGAGTCGTGTTACCCATTTAGAATCCTGCTAAGAAACTTCTTTCTTACGTTTATTTTGTTAAAACTATTCAACCCAGGTGTTGTAACAAAGATACACTATTTCTTTGAAATTCATTATGATTCTTTACTTTACTGCATTCTTTAATTTGGTATCAAAGTACGAGGCTAATTATGTGCATTTTATTTTTATTGTGTTAGTTTTACATCAGTATGCATTTATCTTTTTTGTGTTATGCAGTATACTTTAGTCTGTATCAACGTGTTGTATTTCTGTGCATTGCTTTAAGTTGCATATTAATGCAAAATAAACTGACAATTTACACACTTTTAACTCACTGTCATTAATAACACTCTACAAATATGTTTATATCTCACATAAATAATGTTAATATTCATAATTTAAAAAATTGACTCAAATTAAACTTTTTAAATGCTATAAAATGCTAAATTGCAAATGTATAAATGTACAAAGTGCTAAATGTAAAAATCAAAATGCTAAATTTATGATTTCAAAAATAGTCATCAGTGATCATCACGCCAAAGAATGGAAGGTCGTACACCTGCAAGTGTGAAAGCTATGTTGATTCTTGCATACGAGTATTATGACGTCGTCCTAACTGACCATCCCGCTAGGATTTTGTTTTTGTTTAAATTTACTTCTTCCAGCGTTAAGTCATATCGGACGATGAATGGAAGGGGTGAAATGATATTCAAATGCGCCCAAGGTCCATAGAGCTTACCGTTACCCGACATTCGTCTTTCAGGCTAAGGGAAAACCCCGGAAAAAGCCTTATCCAGTTAACTCACCCTGACCGAGATTCGAACTCGGGACCTCTTGAACGTGAGGCAGACACGCTGCCATCACGCTACCGAGGTGGGCCCCGCTAGGACTGAATGTTAAAGCACGACATTTTCATCATTTTAAGGGAATTAACCGGAGAATAAGCCCACGTTTTGTAGAACAACTGGATACATGCGGCACATGTATAGCTAATCTGTACCTTTGTTGGGTGTGTGAAGCGCTTTTTCATCCACAACATTTACGTTACTTAAATTCGGAGTTGCAATTTGAATCACTTGGTGAGGAGCGATTCTACACTGTTCGCAAGATTTTGCAGGCAGTGAGGTAGTCCATCAGAAGCGCTAATAGAACATGATCTGTTACAGGGATACTACAACTTCCACATCGTTCTCACCAAGGCGGCCCGGGTTCGATCCCAGGCGACCGCAAAGTGGGGCGGTTTTTCTCCGGGATCGCCGGTTTCCCCCGCCATCTCATTCCACCGGTGCTCCATATTTATCTCATGTATCATCAGTGTCATCGCCTGCGGGGCCGTATGTAGTAAAAGCGGGCGTTAAACACTACTCCTTTCATTTTTCCACATCGTTGACAAATTGTAGTGAATCCTGGGTGTTATATTGAAAGATGGTAGAAGTTCCACAGAGGTTTCGCTTGTATCTCGCAGCAATAATTAAGTTACACACTAAGGACACTCACTGTGTATTTTCAATCTAGATACCTTATTCATTTATTTAATTTAAATTACACTACCTTATTAGCAATAATATACACTGAATTCATTAAATAGTGGAGGTATTCATCAATATTTTAAAATTTTGCAGATAATTTTAATTTTATTATCATTAAATAAATTTACAATGAGCAATCAACTTATTGAAAACAATTAAATTTTTGAATAATTTATTTCCTTAAATTTCTTTAATTTTCTTATATTACTTTAACGGCTATTTTAATTAATTGCTATATAATTTAGTTTAATGACATTATCATTAGATAAATTAAAATCTTATTAATTCATCAATAGCTTTTATTATCCAAATTTAGATTCTTTAGTTCGTTTTATTTAATTTAAATTAGTCACATTATTAAACAACTTCAGTAATTTTATTTTACTAATATCCATTTATATACTGTGTATCTTAAACAATTCATCATTTTGTTAATTATAGATATTAGAGCTACCAATAGATTTATTTGAGCCACAGCATTAACAGAGGTACCTTCATTTGTCCTCAAGTTGAAACAAAGTATTCAACCTTGCGTTTACTTCCTTCGGACCATTAATCATCTCGACATCTATTTATGCACCCCAATGTCTTACATTGCGTTTATGTGTTCATCCGGCATGGTGCAGTTCGCAAACCCCTGGAGCCAATCTACAATGGGCTATTCAAAGCAACTTCCGTACTGAAAAATATTTTGTTCTTCAACACCTCATGGGAAACAACGTTCAATCTACAAACTCCGGTCTCCTTTATTTTAGATGACTGGAAACCTAGTACCATCAATCAATGCTCCAACTTCCAATTCTTCATCAAAAAGTTCTGTATCCTTTTAGAACAAACTGACACTCTATTCACATTTCTATGTCTATTTATTTCTTGAAATTGTTATTCAATTGCCTTTTCTTACTGTTAAAAAAATTGCATCTAGTGCGGATAAACTTGTGATCATAACGCATTAAGTAAAACATATAAATACGAAACCTAATGTTCTATTATTTAAAAACAATAACAATATTTTGTTCCGATATTGAGATAACTCCACCTTTATAAATATAGACTTCACACATGTTCCATGAAAAGGGTAGTCAGGGGTACTGGGACTTTCATGAAGGTGTTCGTGTCAATTCTTGAAAGATGCTGAACTTGGTTTAATTTTAACTGGCTTTTAGTTTTGAACCATGTTGTTCTCTGAGATACACTCCAACTGAGGTAATTTTCCAACAATTCTTTTTTAAGGTTCCGAAGCATAATTCCTGTAATATTTCGGTATCAAATGTAGGATGAAGTAGAATACTTCCGCTGTCTATTATGCATATGTTAGGTAAACTAATAAGAACAACATTCAATATGAAAAAACTAACTGTTTAACAGAAGTAAAATGTTGTACAATAACTGGTAAAAATAAGAAACAAGTATGTGCTAAATTAAAAATATGATGTGTAGCATACATATGTCCCTCTTTTGTACAAATTATTCCTACAAAAAAAAACTTATTCTAACTACTTGTTGTTTGTTAACATTTAAAAAATTATTTTATTACCTAATCCTTATATTTACTTGGAAAAGAGAGTAATACAACAGATTTAAGGGATAGTAAAATCTTTTTTGCTCCACCATGCTGAAATTTAGTATTTATACGACTCGTAGCAGTGCTTTAATGGGCGTCATTATAGTACACCTGTTCATTAAAGCATTAGTATTGGTCGACCATTCAGAAATGTCCACGTAACATCGCAAAAACGTAATTATCGATTATTCTAGTTTCGATCGACAACGGTACTAGCACCAGTTTAGAAAAGAATCAAAATATCTGACACTACTAACAAAGACATTGAATTTACACTCCCAAAAATTACGGCAAAAGCACTGAATGTTAGCAATAACTTGTTGCCATAAAGGTCGTGAAATATGTACGAAACATTCTATTTACAATTCATTCATTGGAGAATATTAAAGGTTATAAAATCGTTCTCATAAAATGCATTTCCTAGTGTTTTTCGAAGAATTGTCTCAAAGTATGAAATCATCGACATTGTGGACTCACTATTCCATTTTGAAATCAAGACTCAACATCAGGCACCAAATTGACTTATCTAAATACTCAAAACTGAATTGCTTACTAAAACAGCAAATCAGACAGATAAAAAGCGTTAGCCAAAAAATTTACAGCTGATAAGTTGAAAACACTTATAAATGCAGAACATGATGATAAATACCTCGATAGAAGTAAGCTTCTTTCTTTAATGTTACCGAAGTTTGCTTTAATGTTTTTGGATTAAACTGTGTCACACGTTAACAGCTGTTCATAGGAAAGTAATCAATATTTCTGGGCCTGCCTACTACGTACTACGTCTTAGATAAAAGAATAATGACAAACACAATGCAATAACGATTGTAACATATCACTCAAACCAGAAATGAATACTTTGGAAAGAGGCCTTTAATTTAGATATCTGATCGAGCATAAGCAGTGATGCAAAGTTCCTTTTCACATCATTTACGTATACATTGGAAAAGGTTGCTGCACGCATTGGTCGCTAGTTTGATGCAGCTTATTCTGACGTAAATTTTCAAGCAGAGTGGCCTATACTCAGGGTAGAGCAAAGGGTATGTGTGGATATTTGTGGGAGTAAGGATGGTTCTAATGACACTGGAATGCAAGTTTCAGAATGGTTTAATGACTGCTTCTTTTTATCATCACATCAAACTCGAAGTTGCCGACCAAGGGTTACCAATATATCACTGTTCAGAGTTACGGTATATCAAATGCATATTCCGCGATTACACTTAATTCGTTGTCTACATAGGAACCGATAGATATCTTTTATCCTCTTTTCTCGTCTGTCTTCCCCGAATACCGAAACTGTTGCGTCTTTCTTAATGAACCGCCAGACCAGTTGTGTGTCTTCCTCACTGCAGCTGCGTACGACTTTCAACTCTCGAAGTCTGTCTTTATTCACACCAAAATTCCCTTTGTGGCTATTTTGTCCATTGTGATTATTAGTCTCGGTAATGCCATTATTAAGGGTCCAAACAATGCCTTTTCAAACGGAGTCAAATGTTATGCAGTTAGAATCCCTGTTAAGAACCCTCTTTCTCCCGTGTCTTTTGTTAAACGACTCAACCAACTGCACCTGTTCGTGTTGTAACAGATATACAATGTTTCTTTGAAATCCATTACGATTATTTATTCATTGCATCCCTTAATTTCCCTATCAACAGTCGTATGAAACTTTACTATAATGGTAATTAAAACGCTTGTATCATAATTATTAATTTTGCTTCGTTTGCTCGGTTAATAATAATACTCGCGTATTAATTATTACCATTATAGTATCGTTGCATAATATACTACTAAGAACGAGTATCTGTATGACGACTTTCAAATTAAGTTCTCTTTGCAAGATCAAATTAGTTAAAAAAGAAAAGCAATAACAGCTGTTTGTTTGAGGTAACGTATAAGTAGTGCAAAGCTTAAAGTAAAAACCAGAGTACATTAGAAGTAGTTAACTCTACAGTTCTATTTTATTTGACATATAATGTGTGTTTTAACTAGGTCTAACTTTTTATGCGGGACATAGAATTCTATGTCTACAGTTACACAAGTTATTCAGAATGAAGTACTTCAGAGGCTATTTTCAGAACATTTAATTTATCCATCTCGTTCATCATCAAAATATTTTAAGCGTCTCTTAAGTTAATGGCAATTGCTAGCAACCTTTAAGAAGAACAAAATTACTGAAAGCTGTTCCATGTGAGAGATAATTTAGGTAAAAGACTACTCTAACCAGGACAAAACTAATTAGGATTAAACTCACCAGCATTTATAAAATAACTTGGGGGGATTTTTCAAAATTTTCATGTCCTTGGTACCGTTGAACTTAACACCAAATTGGATGTTTAACTAATTTTTCTTTTTTAATTATGCTGGTCACACATAGATTTACTCAAAAACACTCATAGAGACCGTTTTATAAAAATGACTTTGTTTTTTTGGATTTAGAGAATATCAAATGTTCTATGGAAATGTAGAGTCAGACTGAAAAATTCAATGTCATATCCGGTATTTGAACCACAGATCTTCTGCTTGCCGTCCAGCCACACTAACTCTTGAGCTACTATGGCCACCGTGCCGACATGGCATTAAATTCTCCAAATGACTCGTGTTTTTTTTCCCGGTAAACCACTTAGGAGTTCTCATAAACACATGAGACAACTACCTTAATGGCGACATACAACACGTAAGTACTTTAAGGCCCGGGTTTTATAGTTAACCACTATTAGGTCAATTAATGGAAATTAATTGTTCTTTCACACTTTCTAAGTGCTTTACCCGAAAAAATACGAGTCAGTTGGAGAATTTAATGTCATGTCGGCACATTTGCCATAGTAGCTCAAGGGTTAAAGTGGCTGGACGTCAACCAGAGGATCTGTGGTTCAAATACCGGCTATGACATTGAATTTTTCAGGTTGACTCTACCTTTCCATTCTTTAGCCTACACACCATTAATTTCCGTCAAGTGTTCTATTTCCTTTTATTGGTAAATATCAATCTTTTTGGGTGAAGAATAATCCTTTCCCTACTTATTGTAAGTGTGTACTAGAGAAAGAAAAACCGTGACAGAACATATTGTAGAGTGGGAAATGAACAAAATGAAACAAATAATAAAATACAAACCAGAAGGAAGAAGGGAAGCAGAACTTCCAACAAGGAGATGGCTGGAAAAAGATGAAGCAAGCTGCAAGCCCGAACCTTAAAAGTGAAGACAAAGAAAACAAAGAAATAAATGAAATAGAAGTCACTAAGTAAAGTAATATTTTAATGCTACTCTTTGGAGATGAAATTTTAATAAATGAGTGACCAACTGTTTTCTCCATCAATAGTGAAATGAAGTGTGATCTCTGTAGCATGCGATGGGAGTAGCGAGCGCTATTAAGACAGGTAGAGCTCTGCTCATTTGTATCGGCGGACAACATTTGTATTAAGATTAATGGGGTAAGAGGGAACAAAGATGTAACAACACAATCCTCACATACCACGGCTCACTATATATTGCATGCGTTACACAAAACATTCCACATGATGTCAAAGCTGCAGTAACAGACATGCGTACACAAGCACTGGTAAAAACGTTACAACGACACGAACGTTTTTGTCACTCCACGTCCTCTGTTTGAATGACAATTGGTTGCTGTGAAACTTTGCTGGCAAAATAAAATGGTTGATTCTACAATTAAACTTTTTTGTTTTTTACTCTTCCTACCACCAATAGAAAACAGAAGTAACGTTTCCCTCCAAAGCATTGTTTGGAATTCAGAATTCGTCATAAATACACAACTTGAGGTCACTGGAATATATAAATATATTTGTGTGAAGATTGCACAAAAACAAAAACAAAAATAAGAAATATAATATTTAAATCAAATATTATTCAAGTGTATTAGGCTAGGTACATTATTTCACATTAACATAAGTGTTATACATTTTAATTTTCATCCTGGAATGCTTAAATGCAACAATGTACATGGATCAGAAGTTACCGAAAGCACTAGTTATAGATTGGCGTTCATTTCTTAATTCTTTATTTTCTTTCTTTTATTTTCTTCTATAATAGAAAGTTTATGCTCAATCTAAGAATTCGATATCAATATTTCTTCCGAATATATGATGCATGCCTTAATTGTATCAAATAAATCTTTAAAAATAGATCTATATGTCTCTAGGTGAACAGCATACTGTAACCGCAGTATCAGGCAGCAATTAGAAGGCGGAAAATTAATCGAAATCAGATAATTAAAAAAGAAGATAAATTAATAAAAATGCTTTGCTAAACTAATATTAAAATATTGTCATAACAATATGAAATTAGAACGGATAGGGTAATGATTCAAATAGCGGTTGACTTAAAGAATAAGAAGGGAAGGATATAATCTAATATAATATATATACTAGCATCCGGGCAAGAAAGAGAAAATATTCTTGTAAAAATCTGTACACGTCAGAGAGACAGGAAGGGAGGACCGTTATCTTCTTTGTGCTAGTAAAAGTTCAATGTCTGAGAACTATAGAACATTTCCAGCCAGGAATACGTCTGGACAAAGGGCTTTCAAAATGCAGTTGAGCATGAACGCTAAAAGGATTTACATCGCTGATTTAATAGTGATGTATACCGTTACAAACAACTCAGGGAAGGCGTTCCCCAACTCATGGTGGGCTGAACGTCAATGAGTTAAATGAGTTTTGCAAACCAATGCGAAAATTCGAAAAAATGAGAAACCAATAATAATGTAACATTTGAGAACGGTGAGCTAGTTTGGTCACGTGATAAAGTTAGAGAGGGAGTCAGAATAAGGTTCGAACTGAATCGTAAAGTAAGAAAAATTTACCTAAAATGTGATACTACGATAGGAAGGACGTGTTCAAGAGCATTAAGAAGAGAAGCGAAGTTTTATAAGTCCGAAATGTAGGGAAGTTAAGAATAGCGCAACCAACGTAAGTGGAAGCAGCATTAGAAGTTTATTATAGCAAAGTAGCTGCCGTATAAAGAAGAAATAGAAACCGCGCGGAAGTAACTATAAACAAGTAATCCAGGGTTTCAAGTATTAAGTTTATGTTAGGAATTTTACTAACAAGTGGTCAACCGATCCCAGTCGATAAGCAAACTCAGTAGGAATTAAACAAAATAATTCTGCAACAAACAAAGTGTTGTTAATACGCCTGGGTAGCCAACAACCATCAGAATCATTTCCTACAACCATTCACCTGAGCATAAGAGAACTCATAGCTCCAATTAGAACCCAATCAATTTAACTCTGGTATGCGGGTTTGCCGCAATATCTTAAAATTAAAAATAAATATTGGACAGACATAAAGATTGCGATATAAGTTCAGCATCCCTTAAGGATGTACCATGAAGGTTTTTGAGAACAACCATCAAATTAAACTATCCTTTACATAGGCAAACTTTCATACTCTTTTATTTTCTCGCAACTAGCTCTAACGATTTTCAGCACATTATAAAAATTACATGGAAATAAAAATATCGAATTTTAATGCAATAGCTCTTGAAGTCATTTTCATTCAAAGGTGATATATAATTTTGTATGGCGGGAAAAATTCAAAACATAGGCGGAAGCATATGAAATGAAATGTGTAGTGTTTAACGCCCGCTTTTACTACATACGGCACCGCAGGCGGTGGCGGAAGCATATCTACAGTGACATTAGAGCTCTGTAAAACATAACTTACTTCAAATAAACTTTTTGTAGCATTAGCGGATTCCGATATATTAGTTATTGTTGGTTTGAATTGTTGAATATCTATGTCATTTTTACTTTCTCTATCACATACATAATTGGCATAGTAAATATTACGTTCCAGCCGAAATTTAATTTGGTAAAATCTCAGGAAATATATATTTTAGATTCTCTGAACACAAAATACAGTTAATAAGCAACAACCGTACGCAAGAGTGTATGTGTATGTTTGTGAACCGTATAACTCAAAAAGGAAGAGTCAGAAAAATACCAAACTCAGTTACTAATGACATAAGGTTACACTTTGAGTATTCCAAAAGTATAGATTTAGATAGCCCTGAAAATGTGAAAAGAATATCTTCTGCATTCTGTGAAAACACTACCGAGCAAAACAACTCCATTATAATATGTGGGGTTCACATTCGTGAAGTCCTGAGCTTGATTCCAGGATGCAGTTCCCTTTGACTAAGGGTTTTTCCGTGGGTTTTCTCTGGTAGGCAGGGCGACTGCTGGAGTGGCTCTCCTCTCCCACATCTCCTCTAATTTCCTCCTATTTAAATACTCCGAGGCTATGTCGGTATGGTGACAGCACCTCCAGTGCTGGAAATGATATATGTGAAACCTTTTGGCGGTTTGGCGGATCAACACCGTGCATTTTCTAGCCGGCTGATCAACCCAGTAACTGTTTGGGAACCTGTCATAGCGCGTGTTTTACCACTGAGCTACGAGAGAAGTTGATAGAGTGTGGCTTATATAGGATAGTTAAATTATAATCGAAGCCGCTCATGGCCTCTACTGCGCGAGGCGGCTGGCAGTCGCCGAGAAACTAACACCGTCAGAGGCGGACTGGAATTCTTACCTTATAATAGACGCCGAAAATATTGGCCTTCTGTTCCCAAACAGGCACCATATCTCATGTAAATATTCTCGCACACTTCTGAAGCTCAGCAACAGATATTCTTGCGATTGCTTGCAGAAAGTTTTCCCAAACTTCCTGTAGTGTATGAGAATTGGAATGATACACGCCTGCAGAAGCTACAGCCCTATATCTATACACATGTTCAAGCGTTAAAGCCAAATGAGCACGCCAAACGTGTAAAATATAGTAATGGGTCTCTCCAATACGTAGAAACCACAGCTTTTGTTTTCCACTGATGAATCTTGTTTTAACTGGACGTTTGAATACTCACAACAGTCGATCCTAGGTGTGGAGTAATGCCTTTCTCATTGAGGTTAAGTATATTATCTCTGTATGTATGTTCTTTGGAATAAAGTAGTGCTGTACTAAGATGGCGTTATTATTCTTTGCCCTGGTATTCCTATCCTAACATTGTCCCACGGACTGCTTGGTAGGGAGAATGGTGTGAGAGAATGGCCAGGATCATTAAATGCTGTCTGAGGAAAGTATTAGCAAAGCCCAAGTTACGAAGGAAGGCCTAAGCACCGACCTAATAATGGCTTAAGCAGCCACGAAATCCAGACCTATAACGCAAGCAGAAGAAGCAAGTTCTGAACCACTGACACCAGCACACTTTCTTTGTGGAATAAAACTAACAACACCTGGTGGACCTCAGGCTAGGACGAGCGTCTTGTTATGAAGAGAATTCAGGAGACAGCAGAAGTTGTCAGACGATATACGGAAACGTTGGTTCAGGGAATATCTCACTCAACTGAAGAGTTTTCATGACGTCCGACAATCCAAGAAAAAATCTCCCAGCTGAGAATCGGAGATGTTGCTCTCATTCACGAACCAGTCGGTCCAAGGCACATGTGAAAGAAAGGCTAGATAGTTGAACTGCATGAACAAATGGATTGCCACATTAGAACAGCTAGTCTTCACACCGCAGATAGAGGCACGATTACTAGACCCATCCAACTAGTCATCCCCTTGGAGATTGGCCAGGGTGGGAAGGATGTGGAGGGAGGTCTTTCTCTTGAACCTTATTGAGGTTAAGTGTACTATCTTTGTATGTATGTTCTTTGGAATAAAGCAGTGCTGTAATAAGATGGTGTTATTATTAAGTACCCTGGTATTCCTATCCTAACACTAGGCTTCAGAACAGCTCTTTTTTTAAATTTACGTCCTCCAACGTTAAAGTCATATCGCACGATGAGCGGAACGGATGAAGTGATGCTCAAATGATCCCAGGGTCCATAGAGCTTAGAGTTACCCGACATTCGTCTTTCAGGATAAGGAAAAACTCCGGAGAAAACCTTATCCAAGTAACTTACCCTGACCGAGATTCGAACTCGGGACCTCTAGAACGTGAGGCAGACACGCTACCTCCACGCTACCGAGGCGGGATTCAGAAAAGCTGTGATACTGGAAGAAACTGTCATTAGAATCAGAAAATTGGAGTGTGGTTTGCGATAAGTGCTAGGATGAAACAATAAATCCAGAGCGATATCAGAGGTTAATTCCGAGGCCACTTTTTAATCGCTTGAGAGAAGAGTGTGAGTGTGAGTGTGTGGTGTTTTAGGGCCCGTCGACAACAAGGTCATTTGGGCCCTCGCTTGAGGGAAGAGAAATCATATGGTTGGTTACAGCAAAATTATGCGACAGCACAAGGGGCTGCCGAATCATTAAATGCAGTAACAGAGGTGTCTGATGACAGAATAATTAGTGCCGATTTGTATTCCTCTCATTCTCCTGACCTAACGAGTTGGACTTATTTATGGGGTTAGTTTCCAACATCTCATAAGTTAAGGATTCTAGGCCACCTCTGCCGCCGAAGTTCCTCGGCTACTGCCACGTGTCGTGGCGTAAAGGAAGCCGTAATTGGGATCGATTATAATTTAGCTAACAGGTGTCCAACATAGATGTTGTTTCCTTTAAAATCACAATAATTATTCTACAATTTTCGTTTTATTTTATATTCTCCAATGTCACACACTTAATAGCTCGGCTGCAACACAATGGCTACTTTCTATGTGATAGTCCATATTTTGTCATACTGGATGAAAATCTTCAAGTGACTGACACGTTGAAGTGGCTACCATGACGGTATACATTTAACACTATGGTCGATTTAGTCTCCATACTCTTTGCTTAGGAAACGCCTGAGTGATAATGACGAGCGTAAAGTGTACATTTACGTTCTTGAAAGAGTACAGTGCGAAACCTGCGAAGCTGCATTCCTCATTGTTTTAGTAGATAAAACAAACGAAAACCATTTGGGAAGCAGGCTTTTGGATTTCTGTCGAATGCTTCCATTCTCTCTCGCTCCCTCTCTCTTAGTGTAACATTTTTCATTTCCTGAAAATGAAGGAAGAGGAAGAGCATTAGTGCGGTACAGATATCGCAGTACCACCAATAATTAACTGCTGTGTGGTACTAGCGACATCTGCCCAAGGGAGAGGCAAAGATAAGCCTCGGCAGACGCCACTGGCAGTAATCGGGTTTTCTAAAGTGGTCAAAAAGACGACGCTTCTCTCGCCGCTACTCGGGGAATATAAATTGTTATGTCCTGACATCCGCCTACTCGCATTCGTTCTACGCAATGGAAACAAGCGAGCGGAGATTTTGGATTTTCTACTCTCTTCAATTACATCTATGTTTATCCCTGAGCTTCGCTTCGCCAGTGTTTTATACTTCGCTAAAGAAATATATCGGACTTATACAGAGTGAGGTTAGAACAACTGTACAGCGCCCTATGCTACTCAATTTGTACTCGCAAAGCACATATATATGTAAGGATTCTTTTTCAGAACTTAAATTTTCTCTAAAATAGCTTTAACGATTTTGATTACAATGCTAAAAATTAGGACATGACAAATAGAACTTACAGCTTGAATTTTATGTGAATACCATATGATGACCTGTTCCTTCGGAATAAATTTTAAAATAATTTTGTATAACTGGTAAACTTTAAGGAAAGACGAAAACATGCTACCCCAGAATTGAAGGCTTCCGTGAAGTACACAATTTCTTTCTATTATTTCTTAATAGCTTAAACCATTATTAATATTTCGAATTGTTTAATACTTGGTCATGAAATACTGTTAACTTTCGTTGTATGTTGCGATTGCTGGGCAAAGCATGAACTTCTAAGGCAGCCACGACTTAAATATTTCATTATTATCCTTTTCCCTTTGTACCTATTATGAAATGTCTGGTTTAGCTACGTTTTCAAAGGCTTATCTCAATCAAAATGAAGTGAACAGAGCCATAAGCTATAGAAGAACTATTTGTATTGTTTCGTTAAGTAGTGTAACTTGGATGACTACAGCATAATGTTACAATCTACTTTGTAACTTTGGGCGATGGGAGGAAGATAGAGCAAAATAGGGGGGCAAACTGGTGACAGCGCTTAGTTCCATAATATGACAACTTACTATACGCTAAGTATTAATGTTGATACCCCCAAAGATACCCCCAAAGTTTTGAAGAGACTTAGGTGTGCAATGCTAAAAACAATTACATAACTACACATTCCCATACGCTGATTACCTTTAGGAGTGTGTGGGGTGTTGGTCCAGGATGCGTGTAGATGAGCCTCCGCTGCCAGATGGCATAACGAACCTGGTTTCTAAGATTAAGCGTGACTCCTAAAAGAATCCAAACTATCAGACCCTCGGCTGCACAAATAATCAGCCGTTAAATATTGATTCTCCCTACATGGCGTCCGTTGTGCGAAATCTGCAGTCCCACGCCAAAGAGCTAATTGAACGTTTTCCAAGCAGTCCTAAACATTCTCATTTGTTTTAGAACATATTAAATGCTATTCAGTTTTGTGTTAGCTGCTTATGATCCACCGGAGCCAACAGGAAATTGATGTAAGATAGTCTCGCATTACCTGATGCGAGATCAGGTTCTCTCGGGTCACAGAAATAAGCAGTTCAGAATGTGCAAGGTAATCAAGGTACAGGAAATAAGCATGAAATAATAAGGGTATATATTTTATATGTTTTCAAGAATTTCTCAAGCATCCACATTACAGTAACGTATAATAAAACACAACATGTGAATGAAATAATCAGATTTTTAGAAAACATATACCTATGTGTCTGCACAATTGTCCTCTGATGAATGCGTGTACCCGTCAATACCACAATACATTTCCAAAAGTTGGTTAAACACCAACGTAACATCGTTTAGAACCTTCAAATAATAGAACACGATTGTAAGCAAATTCCACCTACTTTGCTACCTTTTTCAGGGAAAATATGATCCATTATTTCTATATTATCTTACGTGAATGACAATTTCAATTATGCACGATAAAATAAATGATATTCTGAAATGGTCGTGAATGTTTTAAAATATTTTACATATGTTTAACAAGAAATCTTAATAACTATAATTACGCAGAGCAGGAAAAAACTGTGGAAAAGTACACAAAAGTACCCCATTTATTTCAAATATATTTGTATAGCGTAAAGCACTTTCAAAATAATCTAGCTGAAGTTATCTATGCTTTAAGTTGAAAGTTTCGATTGGTTTTTTAACTCCCTTTCAATTTTTCTTTCCTTTCTTTTTTTCTATATCTAGAGAAAACTACGAGAGAAAAACATTTTAATGCTGTTTCCATGCATGCGTTATAGATCAGTTTCAAATAATTCCTAGAAAAAAATATATGCCGAATAACCTAGCAGTGGCATAGCCTAACTTTCAGTAGGAGGAAACCAATCAATAAATATTTCCAAATTTAAGTATAGATAATGAATCGTTTTCACAGGAATAGCAAACATTTAATTTCAATAAGTTAAAGTTTTCTGTGTTAAAACCATTACTTTTGTTTTTGTTATGCAACCCAATTTTGCAAGTCCTTTGAAAATAGGTCGACGCCACCGTAAAAGCTCAGTGAGGAACCTTTTCAATGTCCATCAATACAATATGTGACTGGGAGTTTTGCCAAATGGTTTTTTAGCCCTTTTAAAGCTTAAAATGGCCTTTCATTTGCTGTAATATTTGCTGATATGGCTAATACTAACTCACAAAACTTTGATGTTTGTGGGAAAACAAAATGTGTTTTTGTATGCCCTGGTGTACGTCGTACACACTATTTTCTAATTGTTGGTTGCATATAAATTACCACAAGTTCATTTTCAAAGCCGGTATAACAAAAACCCGTAAGCTTCATAGGCGTGAAAGAGCTCTTTCTGCAAATGATGTCCTTTAATGCTGAAAATATTTTTAATGAAGATGAATAAAATAAGAAAATTTTTGAGTCATCCAAATTTTTCATAATCGAATCGAGTTAAATCAATTGGAAATATAATGATGCACTCATGGTTAATAAGACTACTTTGCTTTTTCCCCTTTTATTTAGTAAATTTGAAAATGAATTCACACTTTGGCAATGATGAACAAGCAGAACGTGAGGGGTATTTTCCATTTTTTGACCAGAGCTGCTATTAATTGTAAGGTGGTATTTGCCTTTCTCAATCCTTTTACCAATAAATATATCGATTAAACTTTTGTCTTTAAGGACAACAAAAGCCCATTCTTCAAGACTTTGCGAGCAGAAGAAATTATTTCAATATACCTACTTATTAATTTACAGTTTTAATATTATAAGACGCAAGGCTGGGAATCGCATTTTTATATTCGTCTATATCCCAAACTAGGCGACTATATATTGCCAGAGATGGATGCTTTCTTAAAATGCCTTCTTTCAGTGAGATTTAAAAGAAAATAATCCCAAGCTAAGAAGAGAGGCAAAGAAGGCATTTAGGATACAAAAGTTAACTGCAAACTACAATATGTATAATTCGGGTACCTCCCACACCCCCGGGATAAATGCAAGGAGACCACACAATAGGGCGGAACCATTCCTAGCTCAACTGTCCAACTATTTTGAGCTAACAAAGAGGGCGATGGCTGTTTGTGAGTCAATCAGCCCTAATGTCCAAGAGCATTTCTTTCCTGTGAGGAGACATTGGTATCATCTATACTTTCTCACCAATACCACAAAAGCAAGCACACCTGCAACTTATAGTTTACCACTGCAAAGGAAGTCCCAGGGGAATGATGTGGAGGGGGTTAGACAAAATTCGATACTCTGCCTGTTCTTATGACGCTCAGGTCAGTTCCGTTAGAGACCATTCAAAAACAGTCTGACGCCTTGTAATTTTGTAAATAAATCTTCTCGGTTTTAGTATAGAGACTGAATATAGTGCATGTCTTTTAATGGTTCTACTCCTTGTGTAGCACGTGTTCTCTGTCACACATATTCACTGTCCTTGTCGCACCGTTTCAGCGTAGCACATTACTGTCAGGCTCTTTCTTGGGTTGGGAAATAGTAGAGGAAGTGGACACCGAGGGGGATGGCTAAGGTGATTTCGTCTGTGGCCCTCATTCGGGAAGCCCGAATTCGATTCCCGTGGCCACTTATCAAACCCAGGAATATCTCAGGCGTTTTCCCGGGTTGCCAGACGAATGCTTGTTAGGTTAATTACATCTCCGAATTATCTCCCTCCCCATTATCTCCATTATCGTTCACATCATCTCTCATCTGGGGTCTCCCTCAGGTTAGAAGTGTCGGCAGGTGTCTCAGCGTTGGTTGGCAGGATGATATGTCCGAGTAAAGCACTTCCTCCACCGGCAGCTCAGTTGCCGATCTCCGAACCGACTGCTGGGATCATTTCCGAACCATGATAAGGGGAATCTCCGTTGTCCTGGGCTACCGGGGTAGATTTTCATCTAAGTAAAATCCATGAACCCTGCCCTCTCCACTGTCGTGGCTCCTTGGGACGGCCAATCTCTGTCTCCTTTCGCCTCATTCTTACTTCCGGGGATGCTCCACTTGGAGGCATAGGTACAATTAGTTCAAGACCGGTCGCAGTGTCAAATCCCCTGCGTGGTAATATTATTTTTATCCTACTACCGAAATCGCGAAATTGTGCTTGTAAAGCACTACGTTGTCCATCCATTATGGCAACACCATCACACGTCACATTTCCTTTCGCCATATAATCAAACAAGCGATTAATAGGGAATTAAAGAACAAGTGTCTGTGATGTGTACTTCGCCATCAATTGTGACATGCCTAAACATCGAAGATTTAACACTTCAGAGTGATAACAGAACTTTAGTCATGGATTAAAGCTGCAAAAGACCTAAGATTTTTGGTTTATTTTCATTACCAATAATTAGGAAGCAGGTATACCATACCGCTCGCTACGTTATCAGAGTGAGGTCTGGGAACGAAATTGATGTCTCTAAATAATTACCCAATTCGAAATCATTGTATATTAACACATGAGTAAATTACAACTGCCGCTCTTGAAAGATGATTATCTTTTATTCTGACGCCTAAATGCAAAACCCTGCCCCCCTAAAAGCAGACTTGTGTGATTAAATGTTCCACAACACTTCTAACTTTGCTTACAAAATAATTAAACTGCTAATTCATTATTTTATATCAACTACTGAGAGCAGATTCAGTGTTTGTGTTATTGTTGTCAATTAACTTGATTTCTTTATGACAGGAAATGCAATTAGCAGTAGTGTTACGTTGTTTGTAATTTGTATGACGCGTCTTTCCTTGGAAAATAGTAGATATGAGCAAAAAAAATTTTGTAACATTTTTCACACACGCGCATCCAAAAAATTCCTTCATAAAAATTCATGCTACAGCGACCCTCGGATTATCTCTGTGTAGGGAGGCTGTAAGCTCTGATGGCAGAGCAATTCTGGGCAAGGGCGAGAAGATATCAAGGAAATTTGCGGGTTGCAAATGAACACCAGGCTCTGTAAAACTACTTACTAAGCCAGCTCTTAAGAGTACTGCGACTGGGGTCCTCTAATGAGGCTGAACACAGGATGCTTAGAGTAAATTGGGGTTTGGCTTACTTGGGGAATGTCGAAGGTTTTGAGGCAGAAATTTAAATAATTTTGAGCATAAGAGTCCTTGCCTCGAGATCCCTATCATAGGCACTTATTAATACTTATGTCTATGAAGTATCACAGAAGTGAATAAAACAGCTAGTTAATTTAATAACTGTTCACAACTGTAAAATCATTTCTCACATGGGTAGCGCTTGTCCATTAGATTACCACTGATTACGATTTGGTATCACTGATCAAAGGGCGAAAACAATTAACAGCCATTCGTATGTTCTCACCACATTCAACATCCGTATAAAGAGGTTTATTTCTCCAAAATGAGCAAAGTTCAGGCAAGAAGTGACTATTCTTTAATAGAAATCACGTACAATTAAGTGGAGCAATGAAACACCTGTTTTCTGACTCTTTATACACTCATCATGGACACGTTGAGGATGGCACATGCACTAGCGGCTTAGATGGGCGTGTTGTTGTTACAGTTTCAAACATAACTTGAATTCCAAATTGTGGCTTATTGCCATACTACGAAAAATAACCTTGCACTTTTATGTCCTTGCTTACGTTTGGCGTAATTTTAGTAAATACGAATGTATCGCTTAAAAATTACATAAGTTACAGACGCATAAGAACACAATCCAGGAAAACTTAAGTATCTTCTTCTCTTCTTCTTCTTCTTCTTCTTCTCTTCTTCTTCTTCTTCTTCTTCTTCTTCTTCTTCTTCTTCTTTCTTCTCTTCTTCTTCTTCTTCTTCTTCTTCTTCTTCTTCTTCTTCTTCTTCTTCTTCTTCTTCTTCTTCTTCTTCTTCTTCTTCTTCTTCTTCTTCTTCTTCTTCTTCTTCTTCTTCTTCTTCTTCTTCTTCTTCTTCTTCTTCTTCTTCTTCTTCTTCTTCTTCTTCTTCTTCTTCTTCTTCTTCTTCTTCTTCTTCTTCTTCTTCTTCTTCTTCTCTTCTTCTTCTTCTTCTTCTTCTTCTTCTTCTTCTTCTTCTTCTTCTTCTTCTTCTTCTTCTTCTTCTTCTTCTTCTTCTTCTTCTTCTTCTTCTTCTTCTTCTTCTTCTTCTTCTTCTTCTTCTTCTTCTTCTTCTTCTTCTTCTTTTCTCTTCTTCTTCTTCTTCTTCTTCTTCTTCTCTTCTTCTCTTCTTCTTCTTCTTCTCTTCTTCTTCTTCTTCTTCTTCTTCTTCTTCTTCTTCTCTTCTTTTCTTCTCTTCTTCTTCTTTCTTCTTCTTCTTCTTCTTCTTCTTCTTCTTCTTCTTCTTCTTCTTCTTCTTCTTCTTCTTCTTCTTCTTCTTCTTCTCTTCTTCTTCTTCTTCTTCTTCTTCTTCTTCTTCTTCTTCTTCTTCTTCTTCTTCTTCTTCTTCTTCTTCTTCTTCTTCTTCTTCTTCTTCTTCTTCTTCTTCTTCTTCTTCTTCTTCTTCTTATTATTATTATTATTATTATTATTATTATTATTATTATTATTATTATTATTATTATTATTATTATTATTATTATTATCACTATCATTAAAATCATCATTATTATTATCATAATGATCATTATCATTATCTTTATTACCATTATTATTGTTATTATTATAATTGTTATTGTTGCGTGTATAGGGTAAGCAAGTTCTGGAAATTACTATAATCATTATTATGTAACAGTTATTTCCGGTGCTTTAAGTTTGGGAAAAGCTGTTTGTTGATGATTAAAGTTAAATTCTACTGAGTGGCAAAACATGTACTTTGGACTGGTGAATCACACATCCTGCTGGTTAAGGGAAATAATGCACAAAATGAAATGCTTTTACTACATACGGCACCGCAGGCGGTGACACTGATGGTAAATGAGATGAAGATGGAGCACCGGTGGAATAAGATGGCGGGGAAAACCAGAGGTCCCGGAGAAAACCCGCCCCAGCGCCGTGTTGTCCACGACAAATCTCACTTTGCGGTCGCCTGGGATCGAACCCGGGCGGCCTTGGAGAGAGCCAAGCGATCTAATCACTGAGCCACGGCGCGGCCGAAATAATGCACAGGTGGCCTGTAACAGGCCTCAACTTTTTCTCTATGTAGTAAACATGTAAACAATCAATCACACATCCTGCTGATCAAAGAAAATAATGCTTAGGTGGCCACTAACAGGCCTCAACTTGTTATCTATGTTGTAAACAATGAATCACACATTCTGCTGGTCAAGGGAAATAATGCACAGGTGGCCTGTAACAGGCCTCAACTTGTTCTCCATGTTGTAAACAATGAATCACACATCCTGCTGGTCAAGGGAAATAATGCACAGGAGGCCTGTAACAGGCCTCAACTTGTTCTCCGTGTTGTAAACCATGAACACACATCCTGCTGGTAAAGGGAAATAATGCTTAGGTGTTCAGTAACAGGTCTAAACATGTTTTCAATGATGTAAACAATGATTGCACAATATGGTGCAATAGTTGGGAGGAAATTAAACGTTAGCTGGGAATCGCTGAGTTGGCTTTTGGGGTAGGACCCCTATTTATGCTTGCTTGTGTTTGCACCCCGGGGACTTGACAGAGAGATTTGAAAGGAGACTTGCTGGTGGTCTCTATAAACATTAACAAGAGTTTATTTTAAAATGCTACTACGAGTAAGATCGCCAGCAGGTTGCACCGGACAGTACATCTCTTGCCAGTTGCACAACGTTCAGCCATACAAATAACGCATCTCTAAAGGTATATTTGCATTATGTTATTATGTATTTAAGTGTTACCAAAGCGCCGCTGATCACTTCCAGATCCAGGGAGTGCCCTGTAGAAGCGCTAGACATCTCTGAAATACAGTTACTCAGTTCATTTTGAATTAGATGTTTTTTCTCTCTGCCTTATCCATAGCTACGCTCCCGGTTAAATACGGTTAAAGAATAAAACCCCTTACCTTTTAAAACACTACAACACCTGGTAGTTTTGTCATGTAGCATATGATCTCGGCACCGGGTTCTAAACCCTGTACCTTTGCACCTTCTGAAATTCCTATCAACTGCCCAAAACCGATATGTAACATTATTATTATCATCATCTTTACCATTACAAATGTAAATGGGTTAAGGCACTTTAATATTGATTTAATTTGTAAGGAAAATGTACTTCAAGATTAAAATGTGTTCTTCTTTGTTATATTATTTATTTAGATAGCTAATTGTTCTACATATAAGAAAAAATGTGTACTGATTAAGAAATGTTATATTTATTTGCTAGTATTGGAGCTTCTGTATATACAAAACAGTTATCCAGCCTTAATTGGAGGTTTTATATTACACAGTGCTTGCCAGCAAGTTGTTTACCCAAGGCATATGTTAATCAGATGAAGCAAACATTAAATATATTAAAGTACTTTAGATGTATTTAGAGGTTTCTTTATATATAGAAGTTTTAATATCAAACAGAAATTTAGGCGTGTGCATTTTCACAGCTGCTAGAATGTGCCGAAATCTTGATGAAACATTATGAAAAGACAACAACATTGAGTTGATGGCATATAGTGGCAGAACCACTAGCTATGGTTATAGGAACAGCCTGTTAATTGCTGTATAGGTTCAAAAATTTTCGTTCGCTTTGTTGTCGCCTCGAATGGGATAGGTCACGCGATGTGCTCTTTTTTTGGAAAGGGGCTATAAGTACAAACTTCAACAAAGCATGTGACAAATCGCTTCTTTGTATGATTATAATTGCGGCATGTTATTGTTAGATGGAATGGGATCTGTAGTCCAAATATCCCCCACAAATCTGTTGGTTGAGGAATGAGTGGCAACATTTATCGTTTCTGGAAATGGCATTTCGATTGAATGGAACTATAAATATATACAGTGGCTGCCAAAATCGGCTTTCCAGTTCCTTACAAAGTAATCCTTTTCTTTGGCTTTTATTATGAAGCTTTCATCAATTCCTCTTTTTAGGAATAATATATGCAAGACTAGAAACCCATATTGTGATACATGTGAACAAGGCTGCTTTAAGTTCGGTAGAAGTTTTCATAGATGTGTCAAATTACCAAAACTAGAATTAAAGACACGAAGTGGAAATAGAATCTAAAGCCTGACATAAATTTGTCAGTTCCAAGGCAGAATCAAAAACGCCGAAGGAGAAGTATAAACAAAGAATCTATATACAAATACAACAATTTGTAACTTAAAACTTGACTTATATATATGACTGTTTTATAAATCTTCCGGAATCATGATTTCTGTAAAACATTTAAGTATCCTCAGCCGGAAAGAAAGCTGTTTTCATCATTACGAACGCTAGATGTTAATATACTCTTGTTAGTACTACCAAAATCTGAAAATGACACAAATTTAAAAACAGAATCGACTGCCGGTATTTAAAAATTCATTAGTCGATGTTTGCTTTTTAAAATAAATATCCCTTCCCAAACCATTAAACCTATCGAAGCATTTAATTGTTTAATAATTTAACTTCTGGATTTATTTCATGGTTAACTGACCAAAAATAATCCACTACGGCCGATTTATCACCTTGTTTATACTTAATGTTACGAAAGTTTCCCTTCGTTCTGGTTTTCAAATTACATTTTGTCCTTCGAATATAAACTTTATCACAATTGAAACAATTAAACCGAAAAATCCCAGATTTTTTTATTATTAGAAATTTCATCCTTTTTAGCGAAATGCAATAAATACTATATTTATTTTGAGGAACTTAAGTGATACCAAATTCTTAAATAAATTTTTGAAAAAGTTTATTAACCCAAGGATGGTAAGCAAATTTTTTAAAATTATAATCGTCTTTTATTTTTTAAGGGTAGAAATATCATTAACAGTTTCTTGATATTTGAATCTTTCAATGTTTCTACTTACAAAGCCTTTATTAAAACCATTAATTAAAGCAGCATTAATAATGTGTTTATATTCTTTATTACATTCAACTTTACTCAGGGGTATATTTATTAATCTATAAATCAAACTATTGAAAACAGCAAATTTATGTGAAAAAGGGTTAACACTTTTATTTTTTATGTAATTTTCAATATTTAGACTTCTTATAAATACCAAAGTTGAATTTATTATTATTTCTTATTGTGTTTCGATATAGAAAAGGCAGAAATCCATTATTTTCAGTCTCTAATGTAAATTTTATAGCCTTATCTTGCAAATGTAGTAATTTTAAAGCATCGTTTATGAGTTTGATAGTTTAGAGAATCTACTTTACATTTCTGTGATATTCACAGAAAGCAGGAAACTATAAGCTACATTTCAGAGAGCACGCGGATTCATACTTAGTATAAAACGATCGAATATAGCAAATACAATTGTATATCCTACACACAACCTACACTAAAGGTGTCAAGATATTACATGCGTGAATAAAACAAGGTACAAGAATGATATTCTCTTAGTAATAATAATCCATTTTATATCTACATAGATAGATTAGAATGTTCCACAATATGCTCATAAATATGTTCACATGTAAGTAGGCCCAATTGACCTTGTTGTCGACGGGCCCTTAAACACCACACACTCACTCACTCACATGTAAGTACTCAGACATAGTAGTACAATTTAAGGTAATTCTATATCATCTCTCCATAGATAACTTTATTGTGGAACCCTTATTAATTATTTAACTGATCAAAATGTATCTTTAATACTGAATATGTAAAGATACGCCCTGTAATCGTTTTCACTTTTGGGAAGATAACATAAAAAACAAAGTTTTCACTATTTACAAGCACCAACTATTGAAGTGAATGATTTGAAGTTTCTACTGAAGAATGATTGTGAAGCTGCAATGTTTTCACATTTTTAATCAGGCTTTCAATTTTTCAATGGTTGCCATTAGCTCTTGTTAAATTCCTCCAAGTTCTTCTATCCTGCCATTGCCCTTCTTCCAGACTTCTTTTCTGCATTGCTTTATTAACTCCATCCATCCATGCCAAGCGTGCCCTTCCTGGTGTTCTTCTTCCAGGAGCTGGCCAGTTAATAACGCTACATGGTAATCTTTCTTCCTTCATTCTGTTTACGTGTCCATACCATTTAAATGTGCTTGCTTCTAGCCCATACTTACCGTTTGTCCTGCATACATTTTCAATCTTGTATAATCATTCCTGATACGTTGAATTCTTGATACTTTCATACTCTTTCATAAGCCGTCCATTTCTTAGTTAGTATCTTTTTTCGCATCTTCTCGTTTATAGCTCAAATTTTGCCTCATAGGTTAAAATGCTTCAATTATTGTCTGTATTATATTCAATTTTCTTCTTGTTTTTCTTATATGTTTTCAGAATTGAATTTTTAAAAATACTATTCATCGAATACTTAAAAATGTTCTCCTAGGTGTAAGTTAATACGTTACATGTATTATGAATGCTAAGAGGTACTAGAAATTAATTTAAAACTAAATTTAGCATTACATATAAATATAATCACCATAAGTTTTAATTCCAAGAACTCCTTAAAAACCACATTTTCACACCGCGAAGTGACGTTTAAAAGCTGACAAGACGGAACGTCATCAATGTCACATGAGCTGCTCTCTATGTTGACAAGTTTCAAGACTCGTTCAATGGTAAGTCTTATTAGGAAATATCGTATTTGTAAGTCAAGTGACAACATTAACTGAATGAAATAAAAATTAAATTGTAATATATATACACTAATATGCTAATACACTACTCTTAGTAACAAAATACACCAAATAAAATACGAAACACAAAATATTGCTTAATTTGTGGGATATTTATAATAGAATGACATACAAGAAAGCATGGCTTTTGAAAAAAGAGGATAAAATATTTGCATTAAAATTTTATTCTTAGATAATGTGAAGTATGAAAACTGCTTTTATATATGAATTTATATTCATTTGCCACTTAATAAGTATGATACATAATTTATTTATTGAGAATTAAGAGTCATTCCTCCAGCACGGATATTAATGCTACACCCCTGAAGATTAAGAATGGAATGAGCATTCTGTATTCATCATAGATTTAGAAAGACATTAAAATATATCAATGTATTTGTTTTATTCGTGTGGTGGGTATATTCAAATATGTACGGAGAAGAGAAATTGATGTAGAATGTTCCTCTTCCCTTCTTTTTTGCAGAAGGATGTATCATATAAGTATCATAAAGTTTAGGAATTAGGGAGGGGTACTCGATACTTGTGATGCCTCGATACTCAAGATACTTGCATGGTATTCGATACTTTTTCTATAATTGGAGGTGATTCTGCAACTTTTATTTTATTTTAATGTCACAAAATATTATTGTCGCAAGTAGGCCATTGTAAAGACTGAGATATTGCCAGCAATGTGGTACCTGTAAAGTAATTATTCAGGAAAGTAATCATGTCAGATTCACTGCCAGTTAACAGTTCCCAAGAAGAAGTCACAGAATATCTCAACGACGTTTGTCATCTCCTCTTTCTAGTGCACTACATCGCTGGGAAAAAAATCAAAATTTACAAAACAAAAATATTAACCTCTAAATTTATGTATTTCACCTGCAAGAGGGACTGAAGGACTATTTAGCACAGCAGGACTAATATGTGACAGAGAAAGAGGTAGACTTTACTACAAAGAGCGAGAGTGCTGGTATTTTATAACAAAATCGAATAAAAGTGGACTGTTTCGCTTTTAAATGTCTAATGACAAGTTTAACAGTAACACTAATGGTTTTAAATTTTGTCTCATTAAAAGTGTGCACCTATTTAATTTTATTGGCGTTAAACAGTTTTCCCAGCATCCTATCGGGTTGTCTCATAAATTCGTTCGATTCTTGTTACGTGTTTACGACTAAGATCTCCTGAGAACACTGCATGCCCCCATTACTTTTACGCCAAAGAAGTTGCCTAACAATATGGGATTTGTTTACAAATACAATAATTAAAAAGAGTGCTATGAACACAAATCCCAGCGTCCTCACGGCCAACGGTAAATAGGTCAACTTATGTAAGAATTGGTAACCAAACTTCAGTACGAGTTTGTGGATGCGACAGTGTGGAGTTGTAACTTGTGAATGTTAATATGGAAGGCAAGAAGGAACATTTTCGACATTTAATGCTGTTTTATTACCGTAAAGGTAAAACCGCCTCACAAACTTAACGGAAAATTTGTGCTGTTTACGGATAAGATGCAGTGACGAATCGGGCATGTCAAAAATGGTTTACTCGACTTCGAGCTGGGAACTTCTCTGTGAAAGACAAACCTCGTTCTGGACGACCTGTGTTTACGGATGAGGAAAGGATAAAGGACATGATTACGAACAACCCCAGAACAACAACTCGGGAGGTAGGTCAGGAGCTAAACTTATCTCACGCAACTGTAACCAGGCACCTAAAGAAACTTGGTTATGTAAATCTTCGGGATGTATGGGTTCCGCACGAACTGAGGGAACAAAATTTAGTTAAGCGCGTTTCCATCTGTGACGCATTGATAAGACGCAATGAAACTGCACCTTTTCTGAAAGAGCTGGTTACAGGAGACGAAAAGTAGATTGTGTAACACAACATCCGAAAGAGAAGGTCATGGCGTAAGAAAGGGGAACCACCACTCTCAATTCCTAAACCAGGGCTTCATTCTTAGAAGATAATGCTGTACATTTGGTGGGACTGGAAAGGAATTATTTATTACGAACTTCTTCCTACTGGGGAGACCATCAATTCAGTTGGATCGTCTGAAGGCTGCCCTAGAAGAGAAAAGGCCAGAATTAGCATCTAATGGTGGAGTCGTATTTCATCAAGACAATGGCAAACCACACACTTCTATGGTAACTCGTCAGAAATTACGGGATTTCGACTGCGATGTGTTACCTCACACGCCTTATTCTCCAGATATTGCCCCATCCGATTATCATTTATTCCGATCCCTGCATAACTTCCTTAATGGCAAACGCCTTACTTCCTTGGAGGATTGCAGACTCGCCGTAGAAGAGTTCGTCAACCAGAAAATTGCAAGATTTTGGAAAAATGGACTTGATAAGCTTCCTGAGAAATGGAGATATGTTATTGATAATAATGGTGCATACTGCACAAAATAAAGTGTGTTTTGAGAAGTTCATTGCCTTGTTTACTTTCGATGACCTTGCGTATGTAAAGAGATTACCCCTAGGTAATTAGGCAACTTCGTTGCCGTACTTGTGATACGGGCATACTGTGTAGGCGGTCTTTGTCGTAAACACGTAACAAGAATCGAACGAATTTATGAAACAAACCAACATTTTGTTTTGAAGGTAGAAGTAGAAATGGCGGTGTCGAGTACCAAAGTATTGGGTATCATAGAGACTATCGTGCCTTGGTATCAAGTATTGAGGGAAATTGGTATAGACCAATCCCTATTTCGAATACAATATGCCTCTACTGAGTGCTATAGACTAGTGGTAGAGAAAGTAGAAATGAGGGTCTTTTTATTCAACGCATTGTGTTATACACTTTAGTGTAAGATACCTACACAAGTACGAAGGCTCTTCATTGAAGAATGATAATAATTTTGACTGTCATCACTTTTCGCACTAAAATTCAATCTTATTTCATTCTGTTAGCTCAATTTGAAACCAACACGCCGTAGTAGTTTCATTTTTGGTACTGCTGGCTCCTGCCAGTGAGAACAAGGCAAGTTCAGACATGTTAAGTACCACCTACCGTTGCAATGGAACAATAAGCGGTTTTGAAATTCTACTTTCGTCTCAATAAATCTTCAGTTGAGGCCTATACAATGTCACAGGAGGCCTATGGAGTGTCTGTTCTACCCTACAGTATAGCTCGAAGGTGGTAGAAAATGTTTAAAGAGGGGAGACAATCAATTTCCAAGGAAGGTGGACCGGTGCTTCAGTTACTGCTCTTACGGAAGAAAACATCAACACTGCTGCTATTGGGAGAGAGGATCGACGAATTACCATAAGATCACTTTCTCAAATACTGAACATTTCACTGGGTGTTACCCACACGTTGGTGACAGAAATATTACACATGAGACGTGTTTGTGCGTGATGGGTTCCAAGACTGTTGATTCTCGAACAAAAGGACATTCGCATGCAGGTCTGCATGCAGTTAAAGTTGATGTTAGAGGAAGATCAGAAGTTTCTTTCAAACGTAATCACTGCTATGAAGCTTGGCTACATCATTTTGGTCCTAAGTGCAAACAGCTAAGCTCAGTGTGAAAATATCCTTCATCATCAACCCCCCCAAAAAGCAAAAGTGGTTGCTTCTACTGGGAAAGCTATGGTTGTACCTGCACACACATAATAACTGGCCAATATTACAGGGATGTCCTGAAAACATTGCAAGTCCATATCAGGCGCAGAAGACCAAATTTCCGTAATGCAGGATGGATGCTGCATCACGATAGTGCACGGCCGCATATTGCCAATGTTGTTGCTGAATATCTTGCAGAAATCAAGGTGAAGTGCATAACTCACTTTACCAATAGTCCGGATTTAGCCCCATGTGAGTTTTTTCTATTCCCTAGCTTGAATAAAAGCCTTCGTGGGAGACATTATCCATAATCAGAAGCAGTGGTGAAGGCTGCGGATTCGATTTTGAAGGATCTTTCAAATAGTGGTTCCCAGCATGTCTTTGAAGACTGGCAGAAATGCTGGGACAAGTGCATCGAATTCAGGGGAGACTATTTTGAGAACGACTATCGAAATTATGAGGATGAGTAAAGGTACGTTGTCAAAAAAAGATTGTGATCATTCTTTATTGAACATCCCTCGTATCACGAAACATTCACAGGCCTTTTTACTACAGTATGTTAATAAACTATGACATACAGTGCAAGGATATGGGTTGGTTTATAAATTGCGTTGTTTCTGCCTCAAGTCCAGCAAATGTTGCAGCGTGTTCTTTATTAGTTCTGACTTTAATGCTTAGATATACGAATACATGCTAGAAACAGTCAGTACAGTTTTACAATAATTATCAACCATATAAAGTATTATTACTGTTAAATAGACTCTTTACCTTGCAAATAGTTTTACAGCTTTTGTACTCTTAGACGGACATGTCATACTGTTTGATGTTTTCCCCTTGATAATCATTATTTAATTCCTAGCAGAAGCAGCGTTAAGCACTTTCAGCACTATTTCTTTACGTATTTCTGTCCAGTAATTAATTTTTATCTTTCGCTTCCATTTCGTCTTTGTTTTGTATTTATGGGGAGAATTTCTCTACTTTACTCAGTCTAACTCACATCCCTTTCAAATCAATTTATATTCAATTGTTAAAGGAGATGCTTGATGGACCCTTCACACTGACAAGCATACTTGGGAAATAATTGAACGTAAACTAACAGTACCAAGAGTTTCTTGCAAGCAAAGGAGAGAATAAATAGGTCAGTCGCAGATCTGAATTTACTCTCCAAATCACACAAATTATGCTGCCAAGTTTAAATGCCGAAATAAAATGATATTTTGACATGTGCATTACTGTATTGCAAATTACGTATTGCAGGTAAGCTTTCTGGACATAAGGTACTGAAAATGAAGACAGTGCAGAATAGTTTATCATCTGAATTATTTCATTGCATTTAGAAATTAGCACCTGGATTTCACAGTAAATGTTATAGCATTTCATGGATTAAAACTGACTTTTCTTTTTTATTTGTTATTACTTTTAAATTTAATATTACCTCTGTAAAGAGAAGAACTCATAAAACGAGAAGTTTGATAAATAGCTAGATTCCTATCCACGTAAGTAGCTCTCTCATTTTAATTGGATGTAAGACGAACACAACTTAGTTCAATACTGCATCCACCCATTCCATGAAAACACTTAATAACTCTTTCTATTTATTTTCTTAAAATGTATAACTTGATTAAAATATTTGTATGACTAATACATTGTATACAAATAAAATTTCACACAGTAGGACTCTATGGAATATTCATTAAAATGAAAATTGTACAATTGAAGAATATGGATTACAACACCTGACTACCAAAGCAGTAATCACGCACTATACTTATAAAAAAGTTCACTTTGGCCTTAGCCATTTCCAGGATTATTATTATTATTATTATTATTATTATTATTATTATTATTATTATTATTATTATTATTATTATTATTATTATTATTATTATTATTATTATTATTATTATTATTATTATTATTATTATTATTATTATTATTATTATTATTATTATTATTATTATTATTATTATTATTATTATTATTATTATTATTATTATTATTATTATTATTATTATTATTATTATTATTATTATTATTATTATTATTATTATTATTATTATTATTATTATTATTATTATTATTATTATTATTATTATTATTATTATTATTATTATTATTATTATTATTATTATTATTATTATTATTATTATTATTATTATTATTATTATTATTATTATTATTATTATTATTATTATTATTATTATTATTATTATTATTATTATTATTATTATTATTATTATTATTATTATTATTATTATTATTATTATTATTATTATTATTATTATTATTATTATTATTATTATTATTATTATTATTATTATTATTATTATTATTATTATTATTATTATTATTATTATTATTATTATTATTATTATTATTATTATTATTATTATTATTATTATTATTATTATTATTTCTCTTGATATCATGGAAAAATTGTGGAAGTTCCAGAAATACCAGGTATCTCCTATCCCAGAACTTCTGGAATGAGTTGTGGTTTGTGTGCTTTCAGACAGTAATTGTGGATAAAAATATATGTATAAATGAAGAGATAAGGGTCAATTGGGCATTCTTAAGATCACATATGAATGTAAATACGAGACTTTCGAAAAATGTTCGAACAGATTATTTGTCAAACGATCGAAAACCAACTACAGTGGCTTTTTTTTCCCCCTTGTTCCTTTAGCTCCAATGGTCATATTGGCAGCCGTTCTTCTTTGGAACATATCGATGGTTTAACTGGCATTCTTTGTGTTTTAATGCTTATATCACGCTTACATTCGCACTCTCATTTATACTTCCAGACTCTGGGGAATATGCAGAATTATCTTATTTGGAGAAAAATCCCTGCCCCCACCCCCGGGAATCAAACCCGGGATCCCTAGCACGGCAGGCATGTACCCCACCGACTGAGCTACGGGGCAAGCCAAAATACATGGATTCTCTACATATTCATCTAAATTACAAATATTTTTTAATATCGTTATATTTATATTTGCTACCTCTCAGTTAATTATTTGAAATTATTTGAAAATATATTTTGAGCAGTGGGTTCAGTACATGGATAATCTTGATCGTTTCACTGACGTTCAATGCACACAAAACTCGTTCCCTTATCAGCTCACGCTGGTGTATAAGAAATTTGAAAGTAGAACAGTTCAGTTATAGATTGTATACTTCAGAACTACTGGCTCTGAAGAGACAGTATTGAACTTTGTTTCATTATTGAATAGGCATCTTTATTCCAATTGCAAAAATAAAAAAGGTCGGTAAAGAACACTAATATTAATAAAGGCACTTTTTGTTTTTAAAATCTTATAAAAATATGAGATTTAAAAGCAGCAACTTTAGGTATCTCAAGAAAGTAATTCAAGGTAACTCATCTCAACTTAGATAACACATTTATATTTTATATAGAACAAGCAGTGGACGTAAAAATAGGTAGTTGGTCTTAAATATGAGGTGCACACAAGACCTGCCTATTGTACATTGGGAAAAGATAAAAAGTACTTTAACGGTGACGGAAGGGAAGAAAGTTGGAGTAAGAGAAAAAAAGGAAGAAGAGAGAGGAGAATTAGTGCGTCTTAAGTGGTGACGGGAACCGATCTGGAGGTGCTGTTGTATATAACACATCCACTTTATCCTAACATGTTCTATGTGTTCAATTTGAATGGAAATACAAAGATCCTTTAGATCCATGGAATTACCAGTCTGCATTTCCAGAACAGTAGGTAGACAGCTGTGGTTTAGTGTATCAAAGACTTGGCTATTACACTCGGTGCCCAAAGCATCAACCCTAATGTAATAGCTGTTGTGAATGATACGTTATTTTTTTATTTTATTCTTTTTGTTTTAATACGTCCTCCAACGTTAAGTCATAATCGGAAGGTGAACGAAATGGGTGAAATGATGCTCAAATGAGTCCAAGTTCCAAGAAGCTTAGTGTTACCCGACATTCATCTTGAAGGATAAGGGAAAACCCAGGAAAAAACCTTATCCAGGTAACCCACCCTGACCGACATTCGAACTCGGAACCTTTGAGCGTGAGGTAGACACGCTATCACCTACGCTACCGAGGCGGGCAGATGATACGTTATTGTCGGAATACTTCTGCCAGCGTTCAAGTGGTTAATATTTCAGCTGAACATTTTTTCGACTATAGAGTCTGTGTTTCTATAAAATATTATAAATATACACCAAAATGAACATTGTATTATAGAGCAGTAATCAAATATGGGATAATATTTTTGGGATATTGTTTAGTATTTTGAAAGTATATTTTGTAAGACTAACTCTGCTCATGATGTTGCATAGGTGGTAGATCCCAATATTTGCTTTTTAATACTGCAAAATCAACAGTGTATCAAAACAATCCGAAATAAGGGGAATTTAAAATAACAATAAGAAATTCCTTCAAATAAGATACAAAAAAGTTAGTTGGTTCCCCACACTCCCCATAAGGCAACCTTGGCCTTCGGGGTAACCTCACCCCACCACGTGATGACCGGACCAATTTCTCAAGTGGAGGCAGCAAGAGGGCGGGTCCATTACCTTCAATGATAAGGTGATAGTGAAGATAATGGTGAGGTGAGAGGATCTACAGCTTATACCGTGGACTCCGAACACGTTGGCCATAGGGGACACTTCACATATGCTAGACAGAGGTGAAGGCGTGGATAGGGCGGACTTACAATCGCCAACCCAGAGACGGGAATCGAACTCGAAACCTTTAGCACGGGAGCCGCATATGAAACCACTGCGCTACCATGGCGCCCCAGATACAAGAAACTGTAACTATAAAATAAGTGTGAGTCACAGGAGGACCTTATGTTAATAGGTATAGGATATACATCGGAAGTTACAACTCGAACTTGTAAGATGTTTGCTGACATCACTCACTGGAGGAAGGGATGAGATTAAAGAGACAAAGAAGGCTATATGAAACGCAGGCATGCAGACCACATGGCAGCCCCTAGCATTTCCTAGCTTGAAAACACGACACTGGATTTACCCAGAGAGGATGAAGAAATTGCAATCGGTCAGACGACCGAAGAAGAAGAAGAATGCTTTCCTTAGAACAAGTATCAGTGCCATCTGTCTAGCACCGTTTTATGTCAAACCTAGAAGCGAACCTGAAAAAATAAAAAGGAAAGCGAATTTATAGGGGAAATTTGAAAAATGAATCGTCTTAGATGAGAAAGCACCTCAGCATTCATCTACCAACCACGTAAAACAACGTCAAATTCAAAATGAGAGTAAGTGGTTGACGAGAATCGAACGTGAGACCTCCCGCCTTATGCCAGCCTCGCAACTTACTTACTCCCACGGTCTGCGAACGAGTATGTTAATTATAAAATTTATTGATTTGTTCTCTTTTTCTACGACTTCCTCAAATTTATTACCATCAAACCACCACTGTAACACCACAAATGCATGGAGTCAGTGTTACCACTACGTTCTCATATACAATACTATCACTTTCTACATGACGACTTGTAGTCCCATTATCGCCTATCAGAATTTATTTATACATGCCATTTCTGTCTTCTGGTTTTAATTTGCGTTTTATATATGTTGCAGATAATCAATAAGCGGAATGGACGATACAAGTGTCTACACCCGCAGGTGTGTTCACGACTGGCCATGAACAAGAAAGACCATGGTGCATAGAGACCTACAACAACAATTTGGACGTCAAGCTCGTTCTAAAACAACATTTCTGCAAACTGTTTGTCACAGGTAGGTAGCATAAAACGTAAACCAGACAATAGGAGAAACCTTTAGCAACACTGGAGCAATGCTCCGAGTCGCAAAATTAGTGGAAGGGTACAACATAACGTCAACAAGGAAACCATCTAGAGCCTTGTTCACGCGCAAGAAAAGTGACCTATAATAAAAATTATGGATGAGAAGAGCCAGACTGAAAAATTCAATGCCATAGCCGGTATATGGTTGTTCTATACAACTGAGTTATAATGGCCAATATGCCGACATGACATTAAATTCTCCAACTGACTCGTATGTATACCGGTAGACCACTAGGGGTTCTCATATGCTACGTGACACGCACATTTTGTGGCGACTTACTATGCTGTAAGTACTTAAGTCGCAGGCTTCATAGTTAAACCACTATGTTATTCAGGTAAATTGATGGTAATAATCATTTCTTTCACACTAGCCGTGTGTAGGCTATGGTTTGGATGAATAGAGCCAGACTGAAAAATTCAATGTCATAGCCGGGATATGAACCACGGATCTCCCGCTCCCCGTGTAGCTGCTCTAAACCACTGAGCCACTATGGCCAACATGCCGACTGACATTAAAATCTCCAACTGACTCATATATTTCCCGGTAGACCACTAGCAGTTCCCATATGCTACGAGACACGTACCTTTTGTGGCGACTTACTATTGCTGTAAGTACTAAAGTCCCAGGCTTCATAGTTAAACCACTATGTTATTCAGATAAATTGATGGAAATAATCATTTCTATCGCACTTGCCGTGTGTAGGCTATAGTTTGGATGAATAGAGTCTGACTGAAAATTTTTGAGTCATAGCGAGATTTGAACAATGGATCTGCCACCCTCCGTGCGGTTGCTCTAAACCACTGAGCTACTATGGCCAACGTGCCGACCTGACATTAAATTCTCCGGCAAACATACGAGTCAGTTGGAGAATTTAGTGCCAGGTTGGCACACTGGCCATAGTGGCCAGTAGTTTAGAGCAACCGCATGGAGAGCGGCATTTCCGTGTTTCAAGTCTGTAACCGCAGGTATCAGGCAGCGATTAGGAGGCGGTGAATTAATTGATATCAGATAATTAAAAAGAAGATAAATTAATTAAAATGCTTTTAAACTAATATAAAAACCTTGTTTTATTAATATGAAATTATAATGGATAGAGCAATGATTAAAATAGCAGTTGACTTAAAGAATAAGAGGGGAAGGATATGATTTAATGTAGCATACGTACTAGCATCCAAGCAAGGAAGAGAAAATATTCTTGTAAAAATCGGCACACTTGGGAGAGACAGGAAGGGAGGACTGTTACTCTCTTTTTGCAAGGAAAGGTTCAATGTCCTAGGACTATAGGATAGTTACCAGCCAGGAATTTGTTGGGACAAACTGGTTTTCTAAATGCAGTGGAGCATGAACGCTAAAGGGATTTACTTCTCTGATTTGATAACGATGTATACCGTTACAGAGAGCCCAGGGTAGGCGTTCCCCAGCTCAGGGTGGGCTGAACGTCAATGAGCTAAATGAGTTTTGCAAACTGAAATAAATGAGAAGCCAATAATAATGTATGATTTGAGAGATGGGGAGAAGGGTAAGCTATTTTGGTCATGTGATAAATTAGAGAGAGGATCAGAATATGGTTGGAACTGAATCGCGAAGTCGGAAAAACTTACATAAAAGGTGATACTAGGACAGGAAGGACGTATTAATGCGCGTTAAGAAGGAGTAGTGAAGATTTATAAGTCCGAAGTGTAGGGAAGCTAAGAATAGCGCAACCAGCGTAAGTGGAAGCAGCATTAGAAGTTTATTTGAGCAAAGTGGCCGCCGTATAAAGAAGAAATAGAAACTGTACGGAAGTAACTTTAAACGAGTAATCCAGGGTTTCCAGTAAATTGTTTTTATGTTAGGAACTTTATTAACAGGTGGTCCGATCCAAGTCAATCAGGATCAAACAAACTTAGTAAGAATTAAACTAAATAATTTTTCAACGAACGAAAGTGTTATTAATACGACTGAGTAGCCAACAACCACCAAAATCCATTTCATACAACTATATACCTGAGGATAAGAGAACTCATAGCTCCAGTTAGAACCCAATCAATTTAACTCTGGTATGCGGATTTGCCGCAAGTCTCGGCTATAGCATTGAATTTTTCAGTCTGGCTCTACTCATCCAAACCTTAACCTACACACGGCTAGTGTCAAGGAAATGATTAATTCCAATAAAAATTATATCCTTGTTGATCAATTTGTTTGTAGGAATTATCGGTTAATAATTTAAAAATAAGAATGGATACATGAGGTGCTCTTCTGCAAACATAACAGCATTTTAAAGTAGAGTCAGCTGATATTTTATGATAGGCATGCAAACACATTTGACTCCGGTCCCCGAATGTGGAGTTTTGATCCAAGGAAAATCCGTACCCTTATAAAGAGGTAGAACAGAATACTTACAGATTATGTGGGATGGTAGGATGGCAGATATATTTATGTTTCATGTTGCATTGATAAGATTTGATCAATAACTCTATTTTCACATGCTGAACAATTGCTGTATTGTAAGCACAAGAGATCAAGGATCATCGCGGATTCCAGAATGGGACGCTCGCCTATCTCGTCTTTTCCGTTCGTGAACGCCTTAATGAGGCGTTTTCTGACTTTTCTTTGCCGTGGTTCAAGACGTTTACCAGCTCCTATTCGCTGACCTCCAAACAAGTGTCAATGTACTGTGTGGTTTTATCACGGTTATTGCTGTAACGAAAGAGTACGACGCCCTTGATGGCTTAAGTAGGTGTGTGATATGATTTTCAAAAGCTTGTACCACCAAATGCTGAGAGGAATGTCACTTCGGTTTGGCGACGCATTAATTTGTGTCATAAAGAGTGAAAGGGCATATACTTTTCTAGTTGATTTTTCGTACTAATATTTAATGTAGTGCGCGAGGGTAATTGCAACAGTAGAGTGAATATTATTGGTTCTAGTAGAGGTAACGGGGCGTTGTAACCAACCAGTGAAAGACTGACCTGAAAGAATAAATAATCGAATAGCATTGCGATATAAATGAGAAAGAAAGACCGAAGGAAACCTTGGTAAGGAGCTGTAGGTACATCCTCAGGAGGACATGACGGTCGCGTTCTATTACTATTCTGACGGCTATGTTAGGTAACATGTTAATAAGCCATGAGCTGTTCCTCTCCCAGAAAACTACCTTGTATGTCTTTGAAGGGTGACGTGAAAGGAATTGAATATACTACCATCTGCTCAGTAACAAGCATATTAACAGTCAACAAGCCCTCAAGCTCTTCGAAGCAAATAACTTGCTGGTCTAGTTCACACTCATGCAGCTTTTCAATAGAGTGGCACCTACTATTCCAAGTTACACTAAAGGGTGTGATAGAGTGCCTACTGAGAGGAGCTAAAAGTAACAAAGGTACCCATAACTGTTTTATTCTGCGTTGTAATGATGCTTTCGTAAGTAGGTTGACTTTATTAATATGCTAGATTTTTGAGCGAGTGTAAAAGTATTCAGCTCAAGGTAACATGTGAGATTCGCATTAGAGAGTTCCCGGTTCACGTCCTGATGAGACTTCACTCTGATCTTGGCCATGTGGTTTTCTCTGGTCAATAAGCAAATGCTGGGTTGGTTTCTCATTTATCACGATTTTCTTTCCACAATTTCTCTTTAATTCTCTTTCCTTTCTAAATTATAGGCTTGATTATGGGTTTCTTTGGGTATGCCGTTCAGATGCTCAACTACAGAATAATCCCCTGGAGGCTATGGGGCAGGTTGGCCGACGAGTCATTCGTCACCGACTAAGCACAGTATAGCATTGGCACGGGTCTTTGACCCTGGGACTTTTCAGAATTTCACGAGCTTCCGTCACGTTTCTGTCTGGGACCTGTGCACTTCTTATTGCTTCACTTCATCCTTGCTCTTGGCGGGTGATAGCCACAACGAAGCTGTGTAGGTCCAGCGGACTATAGCTGTATAACTCACACGTATACCTACTTAAAAGTGATAAGTGTAAAAATTTGAGCTAAATAATACAGATGCTTGAATATGTACTTAGATAAATAAATAAATAAATGGATAATTAGATAAATAAATACATAAATAAATAAGTAAATAAAAATAAATATAAATAAATAAACAAACAAACAAATGATTAAATTAGATATAATTAAGTAAATGACTTGGGTAGCGTATTAAAGGTAGATTACAATTTCTTGAGCCATGCAGTGTGAATATAAAACTGAGCGGGGTGGCTCAGGAAGTTTCCTCTGTTGTCCGCATTCGTAAGGTCCGGTTCCATTTCCATGGCGGACCTACCAGTCCCATGGGTTTTCGGGGATTTTCTCGGGTCACCAGGTGAATGCTGGGTAGGTTAATTACATCCCCGTTGATGATACTTCACCTTCAGACACCTGATGACAATAACTGAACCTTCAAAGAAGAGGGATTAAGCTCTTAACTTATTCTGTTAATATATGCTGAAATCACAGACAAAACTATTTAGCGATCAGTATCGTCCTTATTTAATAGGTTTAATAATGTAATATGTATACAGTTTTAGTGGATTTTATGATGCTCAAACTCAAAGACATAATATGGCCAGCTTCTAAGGCAACATCTCAAAATTTTCTAAAACCATATTCGAAAAGCTGAAGCTGTAGCTATGCATATGAAGGTTTCCGTCTGTACATGTAATGGCACCGCAGATCTCAAACTACTCAGAAAACAGGGTGGTATTGCAAACTCTGACTATATAGCCATAGAATTTTAGCGATATTTTCAAACTTGAAGCATTGCTTTAAAATAACCATGGGCTCCTAAAATTCAAGAGTGCTTCCGCCAATTTGATCATTATTACTCTCAAATCGTGAGAACTATACGTGTATGGACTCTTTTAAGAAAAAAATCCATAGTAATTTCTCAGGTAATTTAATTGGGAAATCAGTACACATATATTATCTGTTTAATACTGCATTCACTTTAAAATGGATAATGATGAAAATAGGTGTCGGAGTTTAGTTGAGAGGTGCAGAGTGGTTTGTGATTTTTGTCTAGGCAAGATAGACGCAGTAGTCGCATATTAGGTGATAAAATATGGGCAAAATAAGCTTTAGAATTTTGCATAACTTGGGGCGTGCTACAGTATAAATGCAAGAAGTTTTATCAAAATAGGTAATAGTGTTGACATATGTAAGCGATTAGAATAAGAACAGGTAGCACCCTACAATCCTCTGGGAGCTCGAAATTGTAAGTTTTCAAATGTTTGGCCAGAGTACTCAAATGGCGGATATTTATACAAAAGCGGTAGTAAATATGAATAAAAATTATTTTAGAAAATTATCAGGTAATCTATAATTATGTTTGCCTTTATCTAAGGTACAATACATAAAGAACCCAACTATATAAGTGTTGTAACTTTTCTAGTAAGTTAGTACTTTATAAGGTTTTAATCTTTGTCATAAAGGATGGTTTTTATCCTTAGTATCTAATGAGCGATTTAAAATAAATATTGCTATCAGATTTTACTTTTTTAATTCGAAAGACAATTTAACTTTTGCCACTTTCTAGAGCGTAGTTTCACAACATCTCTGACCAAGGAATTACACAGGTGTTAGGTGTATAGCTGCAAACAGCTTTGATAAGTGATATCTTAATATGTATCCATCTTGTTGTGTTAATTGCTTTTTCTCTTCGACTAACAGTTTTCCCACAAAACAATCACATAGTTTACTACCTGATGTTGGTTACATGGTCATAACTGCGCCGCGAAATGAACAACACCGTTCAGTGTAGACTATCCACTTAGGTTTTACATATTCACACCTGCTAACCTAGCTGTTATGCTGTTATTGGTCTTGTAAATAGCATTTGAGCTCATTCCTTCTACCGCAGGACGGCACACTCCGCCACATCCACCGCTCCATCTCCTCGAACAAATGAATAATCATAGCTTGTGTGGGCCATACTTATTTGGAGTTTATAGCCGATCGGAAAGCTACTCTTAATAAGCAAAGTTGTAGATCTGGAAATGAAGTAAATGTTGGTGTAATATAATTCAGGGCACTGTCCTGAATGACCAGTGCAAATACTTTCACTTTTACCCATAACTGCCTGTGTAACATAGGTTTCCTTATGAGTTATACTCGGGTACAAGGAAATAAACGTTGTGTGCACTAATAAGTACTTCCGTTAGTAGTCCAGTAGCTGTATAATTTTAACTGCAACTGATACTGAAATAAATCTCATTTCAGTTGCACACCTTCAGTTCCTGTCAGCTCTCGGTTTTTCTTGCCCTACATTTGCCAGCCGGAAACTTCTGTGGTTCACCCCGCGTTAGAATACTCATAATATAAGGCGTACGGTATTATTATGTTTTTCAAATGGAAAGGCCCGTGAGCGCTACTGAACAACCAATCGGAGTCCTGCGGTGTTGTATTGCATTCCCTTGTGGTGTGTGACAAGGCAAACTAATCAATCTCTAATAAATACTATTGGCGCTAAGATAAAAATTCAGATTTTGCAAAAACTGATCCGGAGAGAGGAATGTATTTAACATAACCGTAAAAAACCCATATTTATGGCTCAAATAGTTTGCCCAATACAAATAAATAAATTAGATACCATTATATTATAACAATGCATTGCGACGTAAGCACTGTAAGAATATAATTATTGGTTGGCATGTTGGTTGGTTGGCTTGAACGTATATTTGAAATTATTCGGAACTGAAACGTAAAGATTTGACATGATCTGGTAAAAGAAATATGTATTTTGAGTAAGCCAAGGTGTTTGTTAAATTCGACGAGGAGATGATACACTTCTTGCTAGTGTGATCAAACGTGTCTGGTCATATTATATCTTTGTTTATGAATGCTTCGTAATTTCTATTTACTCTGAGAGAGTTCAAAGCAGCATTATTCAGTTACTCCTCCATGAAAAAGTGTATCAGCTGAATCAATGAGACGCAATCCACCTTGTCCCCTTACTACTGCTAGAACAATCCAATAGAGTTCAAATTATGTTGCAAACAGAAATGATATTTTTAAACTGACTGACGTTGAACGACTTATTCCCCAAGAAATTGACAAGGAACACAACAAGACTGGTAAAACTGGGTGAGACATCAGATAAACTACAAGAAGACGACTTTTGGAAAGAAATAGCACGTAATGAGATTTTGGAACCTATCATCATAAATTTGCAGTACTCAGACGTTGAAGACAATGACAATGACGAATTATCTCTTAACGTAAGTAACATTTACAGCTATACAGATGCACCGCTGGTATTTCCGTTGGATTATGAAAATAGGTAAGTCATTAACTATAATTAACTTTAAACTAAATATTTAAAACATTTACGTAATATACGAATATTCATGATGCAATTGTGATTTCAAAAACTGCGTTATTATAAAACTTTGTAAAATTCACTTGGTGTTCCCTTATGTCTAGGGCCACGAACACTCGCAAGTGTACGAGAGAGAGGGAAATATAAAAAGAGCGGGGGTAACGAGGTGGCAACGGTGAAGGCTCTAACGCATCTGATTCGCTATAGGGGAGAACTCTTTCCATTTGAAACAGGTAATACAAGCCAAATGAGGTGAAGCTAAGGAGGGCTTACCTATAGCGACTGTCCTATCACAGGCGTTGTAGCGTTGCCTAGATCGGAACGCAAAGCAAAGGTGTGAGCAGTAGAGATTTCTATTTTTCATGTGTCCAAAATTACTACTATAAATTCACCATTTTAATATGTCTTGGTATATGCTGCAAGAATATTTAGGCCGCCTGTACAAGAGCCGATTTTCTACGACATATGGTTCTTGAGTTATCGCTTCGAGAAGAAACACTTGACTCCCATGTGTATGCCTATGATATGCTCCAACTTTCAGTCTTGTTCGCATGTACTGAGTAAGACATTACGAGTGCTGTTAGGAATTGTGTATATTTATTTCCTACATTAACTGACCACGGAGCACTGGAATCTAGGACGCGCGCGCATTCTTTGAAGCTCGGTTCAAAAAGCAGAGCGTAACGCATATTGAGTATAAGTTGGTTTGTGTAATAACAAGCAGAAAGTTCACATGTTTACATTGTGTTTTGTGAACTGTTAACGTCATTTTCAAACTCTAGCACAAGTTGCGAGGGTACTAATGGGACCTGCCAGGACAGAAATATTCTTTAACGAGTTATCATCTGAGGAGAAGCGTAAATGGACGAATTTTCACTAAGCTAGTAACTCACGACCAGGGCGTGCAATTTGAGTGTACATACCTTTCTTTGATTGTGAAACATGGTAAAACTTCTAGCTCAGAGATAGGAGAACATTTATTTATTTAATTTAATCTAGCAACTCCTCTACAATAAGTCGTTTCCAGAAATCTAAGTACTTTATTTTCAGTTAATAAGCATGTTAATATTGAATGCTACAGTTTATAATGTTATCAGAACTATGATTTGCTGCTTAAGTTTGCGCTCTGACAATTTGTCAGACGACAAATGTTACTTTCCCCGTTCACTCTCCCTATCTTTCGCTCTCTTGCACGTCAGGTGGCAACAGGGTAGCCACCGTATATGCGCATTTGTTCAGCTCACATCTTTCAAAACCTTACGCCGTATAAGAAAGCAGCATGGTACCCACATTTGCAGAAGTCTGCCTGTGGCTGACAACACAACTTGACAGTGACTGACGTGTAGGAATGAAATAGAACTTTATTGCAAGCAGTCTTGCTATGACTTTCGCCCAGTAACGCATTGGTCTATACCTTACCCATCCAGCTGGGCTCCGAGCACTTTGCACTACGTACACGAGTACTCGTACCTAGCTGAACAGAGGGGTGAGATGACGTTATATTAGTACTCTATCCTACACTGTTGCTCTACTTCATCCTTGATTCTTCCATTGAACCTCCAGCTTATCTGCATTAGTATATCTTATAGACAGTCTACCATTTGTTAGTTTATTATTTTTATATTGTCACGGCAACAAGCATAACTGTTTCGGCACATATAAGAAAACAGTCGGTAGATAAAGTTTCTTGGTAATAATGAGCCTTGCTAAGCAGTTAACGATAGCGCGTTTAGTGTAAACAGATAGCCGGCAACGCAGATAGGTGAGATAGAAGACTTGCCGGCCCAGACGTTTCCGGAAAGTGATAGAATATTCGGATTACATCATTAGATAGCTTATTGATTCCAGAAAAATCTAGCGATTGTACAGAACTGTCTGGAATTCATGAACAGGTGTATAAAAAGAAGCCATGGGTAGTGATGAATCAGTTGTGTAACAAGAGTGTTGTTGTAACGAGAGCTAATGTAAGCGGCTGACACGGTTTGTTATTGTCATCGACATTGGAAGATTGTGTTATTATGTGATGTAATGTTGTTACGTGAGAATTGAACAGTGTATCTCTACGGAAATAAAGTAGATTTTTAATTTCCGCAACTCGGCCTTTTAATTCTACGAACCCACAAATTCACAATATCTAGTAGTAGAGTTTTCCAAACAGGCGATTCTCCCTGAAAACCTTTGAGCTTTTCTCTAAATGTCGGAAAGTCAAACTGTAGATTATATTGAGTACGTATAACTTAAATGTAGATTCAAACATATTATTGGTTAAATCAATGTAAGCGATCCTCAAAAAATTACAAAATATACCTACTAATTGTGAGACTCATGCAACGAAAGAAAATTTCAAGAATTTTAAACAAGTTTAGCGTCGTATTCTTTCTAGTATAATTGAGAAAGGCTAATAAGAACGACTGAAGGAATTGAAATTGCTGTCGGGGTTTACTAAGAACACCAGAATATATATTACATAACCTTAGCTCTGAGGTATAAGCCTAGTTGTAATTAAACTTTGCTCAAGGTATAACTAATGCGAAATAAGACTAAACTTCCAACTACTCTTCATAAACTTACCTGATCATTAATATGAAATCTCTTTGAAGTAGCGGTGTAATTATTCAACCATTAAAAAGCAGAAGATAAAGTACAACGTGAAAAGAGTTTCAAGTTAAATTAAATCTAGACGTCTGGAGGATCGCAGGAACTGGTAGCACGTACAAATATTCTTTGAAGAGACAGCCTGGAAAGTTAACTAAAAGGATAGGAAGGAACAGACAGACTGACTTAAATGGATTTACTTTATGGATGTTTCCGCGTCTCTAGCGAAATAGCAAGAATTAACTCAAACAAGCTGTATCATTAACTAACTGCAGGGTTTCCAACTAGAAATTGTTTTGTTTCACAGTAGCTTTCCTAACATATTCTTTTTATCAAACGGTATAGCTACAATCATCTTGTAAAATAACAAGAAATAACTCGATTGTCAAATTATTCCTGTTAGCCAGCTCTTGCTCCCTGGAGATTTACTACAAATCCCCGAATCCAGAAAATTGCTGGTTTCGTAAAAACACCGTGATAAATTAAAAACTATAGTTATGTTATTTCCCATAGTAATTTTATTTCAGATGATTACTCCTCCATGATTTTTGTAACATACATGTGTTGCAGATTACAGTATTTAAACACACATTACACTACTTACGATGTATTTTCTTAGGAATGAATTTAAACTTAGAAATAAAGACTTAAACGCAACCACAGGAAAAGTATTGTAGATTTATTCAGGTGGCAAGCCTTTCCAATGGGAAGAAACTCATATTGCATATACATAGCATTGCCTGCACACTCCTCTATAAACTAATAATAAAAGAGCTCAGAATTTTATTTGTTGTTAAACAAGCTAAATTGTTAATTCACATTTACAAATTCCGTTATAACATATTGTTTGCATAAAGAATATATATTTTGCATAACCACTGGAAAAAGTAAAATTAATAATGATTTATGAAATTCTTAACTAATAGCTCATTATGCTATAAGGAAGGTAGGTATAATTTATAACCAGAAAACTCGTTTGCGTCAGAACGAAATGAGGGCTAGCAATATGGAGTCCGAGGATTGTTCATTCTACCTATCTCCCGAATTGCATATAAGATTGTTTCCACTCATGCTTATCATGTACCTATTATAAGTAAGTTCTAGTTAAATCCTCTACAGTAGCCTAAAGCTATGTTGGTGATAGTTTACAGAACAAAAGAGGTGGCCCAAAAGGTTCTTTATGGAGGAGGTGAAAGTTCTACTACTAATGAGGTATCAGTTGTTTATATGAACTTGGTTGTATTTAAAGAAAGTGTTGAAGTAGAGAAAGAAATGCAGTTAATTAATGAAATTGGACAAAAAGTTATATCAAACATAATCTCCTGCAATCATTGCAATACTACAATAAATTTTAAATAATTTATGTGATATAAAATTTAAATAAATATCGGATTTACTAATTATGTGTTTCAATCAATACTCTATTTCAGGGAAAGACGGGTAGTGGTGGTGTGACGTCAGCTTCGATAGCTCTAACCGCCAAATATGCTTCCGAAAGAAAGGCAGTTTAGCGTGTGACGTCACCGTGCTGATTTCTGCTGCCAAAGAGGAAGGAAATACTTTAATGTGTTGAGGTTCCGACAGTGTAGGAAAGACAGGAAACGTAGAGGGTATTAATAATATGTAAAACTTACATCTTGCAAGTTGTAATATTAATGCTGACTGCTTTAATTACACAATTGGTCATAGTTTATAAACAATTACATTTTGGCTGTGTGCTATGAGAAAATATATAAAACTTCAACTCTTAGTTTATCTGAAGGTCAGGTATTTATAAAAGTAAATAACATAAAATATGACATAAATTAATTTTCTCTGCAAATTACAGGAGACGCACTTAGAATAGAATTACGTGGATATCTTCTGACACATTCTGCTTCGTTTTTTAAAACTAGTTTATCAATGTCAGGACGTAATGTTTGTAATCGAATGCTGCATGTTAGATTGTGAACCAACAAGGTGCTTCGAGGTTTTTACATAGCTAATTTCATAACAGGAAAAAAATTGTTCGCACACGTATGTCGAGCCACACATACACAATGTCCGTGCGACAAGTGAATACAACCTCGGAAATATGGTTTGGGGGACATTCTTGTAAAAATCAGGCAAGCCTTTCTTGTGTGTATGTTTGTCCTTCAATAAATTGTCAAATTGTAAATTTAAAAATTCCTTTAGGTACGTGTCAGCTACATTGTTGTCAGCCAGTGCGCTACACCTGACTGAATCCTCCAATTTTGTATGCACAGCGCCATTTATATAGGCAACTTAGTGCTGCACAACTCTTGCCTGACGTCACACGAACCGCAGGCCTCGCTCCAGGCTGAATTACGTCACAACTATCGAAGCTGTATTCCTCTGCTCTATATCAGTCAGCTATTTAAGCAATATAGAAGGCAATCTCTCACATCTGTTATTATATCCCAAATTACATTTATTTCATTCATATTTAATTGTGTTTCTATTATTGAATATGTTTCTTTGGGTAGCAATAAATAATTATGAGTATTATATGAATTGCATAGAAATATTTTAAATGATTTCAGCTCCTACAACAAGTTCAGTTCTTCATTGCAGGGAGGTAAGTAGAGAAGTAAGTTGACTTACTTCCCTTGAGCGAAAATTTGTAATTAATCGTAAAAATGAAATATAAATAATACTATGCTTACCACAACATCAGTGGAAAAAATATTAACATATGTTTCGAGTGTTAACAAACTCTACAATTTTTGCTTACCGGATTTGGACTGTATCTTTCTTTTTGCCACTCATCCAGAATTCATTCAGAATGAGAAGTACTTGAAAACCTGTAACTATAAAGCTCAAATAAATATTTTGAATTAGCATGCAAATATATTAAAAATATTACATTCAGTCAAACCCGATAGATGCATCTTACAGAAGCGGGAAAGGTGAGGTTTCCTGTTTCAGGGTACCCAGCGGGATGGCTTAGACATTTTTGGGAGGCCTTGGTTCGATTCCCGTGGCCAACTTACTTGACCATTGTATTCTTTCCGGTGCTTTCCCGCGTCGTTAGGTGAATGCTGTGTGGGTTAATTACATCCTCCGAAATTCCTGTCCCTTTATTTCATCTCCGTTATTATTTCACATCATTTCTCATCTGATGGTATCTTTGAGGTAGAAGTGTCGGCGGGAGTCTCGGCGGTGCATGGCAGGATGATATGCTCTGAGTGAACCACTTCTCCTCTGGTAGGTCAGTTGCCAGTCTCCGAAGCACCAGCTGGGACCACTTTCAAAGCACAGTAGGGGACAATGTTCATTGTCCCGGTCTGCCGGGGTAGGGAGTAAAATGTCGAGACCCTGTGCTCTGCATTGTTCTGTCTCCTCTCGCCTAATCCCCCCGGGGACGCCCACTTGAGGAAATAGGTATAATATGTCAAGACTAGTCGCTACTACGCCTTCCGTAGTAATCCTAATCTTAATCCTAGCTAGATGGAGTTGTTGTTTCAAAGCTCATTGCAGTTGCTATCATTCTAGTCAACTATTTCACTACTCAATCCGTTATGTGTATTATAGGTAATAATTAGTTAATTTTGTAACTTTTGGCACATGAAGGCTCTTTCTGAATGTGCTATCGACAGATAAAGTCTTCCGGAAGTTTCACTTCTGCTAGGTTCGATACGGTGTATGAAGAACATCGCAAGAAATGTGGGAGCTTTCAGCATATAAATGTATAAGCAATACTACTCGCGAGTGTGCATAGCGAGTTAAAGTCCGCGATAAAGTGATTTTACGGGAAAAAATTTGTGAGGATGTGCAGAGAGTTCTGCTTCTGAAAGACATTAAAGATGTCCTCTGTTTGACCTCCCGTCAGCGAGACATGTGGACAGAAGGAGAGGCTAAGCTGCGTTTATGTAGTTACACGTTAATAAAAAAAATTGTCAGAGAAAATTAAACTAGTTTAAATTCGTGAAATCAGAGTGTGACCTAAGTGAATTCACAGCACAAAGTTTTGGTTATTGCAAGGCATTGGGAACTTATCAAGATGACCACTGAAAGCTGGATAGGATCGCATTACATGTTCAAGATACTCTCGGGAAACAAGCCAGGAGAAAAGACGATTAGAAATCGATGTTTCGGGAGGCTACATGTCTCCCATCATCAGGATATTTTTAAGAAATGGTATAAGCACTAAGTAGATATAACACAAAACTCAAAAACAAAACACTAACAGTATTCACATCACTGAACAAACGACTGATACAGTAGATTAAATGCCAGGTCGGGAAATGGCGTGAGTGTAGAAAACTAATTAGGTCAGAGAAACGTAAGTACTCAATTTTATGATCAAGCTCTGTAGATCTATGCTTCTTAAGCCGACTGATTTCCATTTTTACGCCCAGTTTCCAAGAGGAGCTGAGATGAAATCCAGCATCACGATTAAGCGTGCCCCTGTTAGAGGAATGGAAATAGAGGATCCACGTCGAAGCTGACAAGATCATCAGAAGGACCAATAAAATGCTTTTAATGTATGTACAAACTGTACAGGTCTTATATCACATTACATATTAATGAATCCTTTAGAAAACTGCGACATTAGATATATTTTTGACAAATAGTAACCCAGAGATTTAAAGTAACTATTGTTATTGCAATTGCAAGTGGTCATGTACATCCACTTTACCATCAATTTTGTTCACCTGAACTTGCTTCCTCGAATTTTCATCTCTCTCCCAAAAATCAAGGCTATCTAAGCATAACTTGTCAAATGAAGAGAGGTAAATGGGCCTCGAAGAAACGTTTTATTTACAAGGGAAAGAAAATAGGAAGACAAAATAGAGTGTGTGGATGGATCTCAATGAAATCCAAGGGCAAACTTTAAGAGATCCAAACGCATACGGAACAAAATGTTTTATTTCACTAGGTTTAGTTAGGCAAAGAACAGATTGACAATTTTTATATAGATGTTTAAGCTTTAAATATAGATGCCTGAAAAATCCATATGCACATGTGTTAAAGATTATAACAGGACATTTCAGGACTCCAGTAAACGAACAGCTGAAGGATTATCCGTTTGGTGCCAGTGTTTACATCCCATTTATGCATGCTCGCCTCTGTAGTGTGGGGTTAGTGTGTCAAGAGGCTTCGCATTCAAATCTGGGTCAGGCGAGTAATCTGGATAATGTTTAATTCCCAGGATTGTCCCTTATCCTGAAACATAAGGGAATTCTAGGCACTGTGGTCAATTAGATTACTTGAACATCATTTCACCAATTTTATTCATCGTCCGATAGACCTACGTTGGAACACGTGCGATATTGTTTTATCTATTTTCTCATGCGACTGTTTATTATTAGGTAATGCTTTATACCAGTTGTTTACAGAATTGGTTTTAACAGTGATGCAGAACTGAACAAAAAGGATTCAGTCTTAATAATAATAATAGATATATTTGCTCTTATGTGAATTTTGCTTTTTTACTCTCAGATTACTACCGCTAAGCTATAGAATGGTAGTGAGAAAGCACATCCTATAGAGTGTTCTTACATATTAAGCAAAAATTGAGGTGAGAAATCAGAACTACAACTATGGGTTTCACAAGATCTAACTAACATAATAGTTTTGCTTAGATTGAGGGGATTTTTTAATTTTTTTTTACTTTGTTGTAATTTCACGTCCTCCAACGTTAAGTCATTTAGGACGATGAATGGAACGGGTGAAATGAAGCTCAAATGAGCCCAGTGTCCATAGAGCTTAGAGTTACCCGACATTTGTCTTTCAGGATAAGGGAAAACCCTGGAAAAACCCTATCCAGGTAACTCACCCTGACCGAGACTCGAACTCGGGACCTCTTGAACGTGAGAGGCAGACTCGCTACCACCAGGCTACCGAGGCGGGCAGAGAATGAGGGGATGTGAAGTGCATAAACGTACCATGTTTATGGAAGCCTGAGACGGTCGCATGTGTCGTGCAGTTTGAATGACCGTACGACAAATTTTGGAGACCATACGATACAGGCCATCGTGCAGCTGTCACGTCGCATGCTAACTATACTTCCATTTAACTCGATCTACTTTCAGATCGCGTTGCGCTTGCTGCCCGCAACAAAATCCAGTGGTAGGTTTATACTCGCATTATCTACAGAACTTCCGGAAAATAACAATGAATACAGCTCAATACTGGCGTGCCAAGTTAGAGTTTCGAAGCACCAAGGCCATAACGAAAGGAAACTAGTTACCGAACTTCACTTTTACGCCGTAAATAAATCACCCACCCCTGCTCACCAACGAGACTGCGTATTACGCTCCGTGAGTAACTGTTGGTCACTGTAGTGATCATAATTCAAAGAAGCAAACTTGAAATCAAGTGCCTGAGAATTACTATGTCAACTTATATCTATCCTGATTAACAGTTGAATGCGAGCAAACAAAATAATTGCGGGTGCAATTTCAGGTCCAGATATGAAATAAAGATGTAATTCTCACCCTTTCCGTACTGGATATTGCGAAGGAAATAATATAAACGATAAAATCTTCGGAAGAAGCAAAATCAAATCAGAGAAAGGTCTCTGCCGCTGAAGCAGACCTGATTGTAAACCCATACATGAAATATGATAATGTAGTGGTTCATAATGCGGATAACGAAACATGCTTACAGAAGATCACTCAGTTGAAAGAACAAGAAGCACAAAACCAACACACACATGCATACACACACCATATAAATATTGTCGCGGCGACTGGCATAAAAGGTTCGGCGCAAATAAATAACAGACGGATAGTGCTTCACGGAGATAAAGAGCTTGCATAAGCAGATAAACATAGCGCCGGAGATAAGGGAATTGTCGGCACAGATTAAGTTGCGCTTCTGGAAGGTGATAGAACAGTCCATTTCTTGTTTGTTCCAGAAATCTCTCGAACTTATCATGGAGTTATTTAAGAAGGCGACGACTCGCCAACAGTCAGTGGTAAACAGTTGTAGCCACATGTAACAAAAGAGTCGTAAACAGAGAGACGTAACAGGAGTGGTGTAAACAGATGTAATCAGAACGCTGTTTGTGTGGTCATCGACCTTGGTAGATTGTGTTGTGTATGTGACGTAATGTTGTTACGTGAGAATTGAACCGTGTATTTGTACGGAAATAAAAGTTATTTGGAATATCTGCAACTCGGAATTTTAATTCTACGAACCCACAAATTCGCTATTGGTGTCAGGAAGTGGAACAAGCACAACATCACCGAGAAGATGGAAGAAATGAAGGCCGACTTAACAACGAAGACGGAAGCTGCAAATAGCAACTTGGCCGCGATGATGACCGTGAAGATGACCAACACCAGGAAGAGCAGCCAGAAGAACGAGATCATGTCGGCACCATCACCATCATCCCCTCGAGTGATACTCTGCGCCGTCAGCCGGCGTATGGATGACAGCCTCATCGCGGACGGTTGGGTGAAAGGGAATCCGTGTCGCGTGCTGGTGTACACCGGGGCAGCCGTGACCATCATCAGACTTGACGTGGCCAAGGGTTTGCCGCCGAGGAAACCAGGCCGATCATACCAGTTAGTGACGGCATCGGGCGACACCCTGCCTGTGGAGAAGGAGGCCGTACTGAAATTGACCTTGGGACGGAGTGCCGTGCGTTTGTGAGTGTTCGTTGTGAAGGTGGCTGAGGAGGTGATACTGGGATTGGATGCCCTCAGGAGCCAGGAGGTGACGGTCGACGACAGCAGGAAGGTCCTGATGCTTAACGGAGAAGAGCTCATACTCCGGCAACCCGAAGATCACCTTGAAATCTGCAGGGTCATCTTGAAGGAAGACTTGGTTGTCCCCGCGAGAAAGGAGGTGGTGGTGACGACGCTACTGGAAGGACAGCGGACGAAAAACATGATGCTGGAGCAGAACACACCTGTGCATGCACTCTGTGTAGAAGGAACATTGTTTCCGTGCCGAGAGGAGGTGCCAGTGAGGTTGATCAAACTGGAAAATACCTATCACGACGTCCAGGCCAGAACGGAGCTGCGGACGTGCGAGCCCGTGGTCAGCGTAACCGCAATCGACAAGATACAGGAGCCGGCGGTGACGCAACACCTGGGGCCCCGGCTTGAAGGCTTATTGGAGAGGGCGGTCGAAAAAATGACCGCAGAAAATCCCGGGAAGATCCGACAACTGCTGAGACAATACCAGCGCAACTTCAGCCAAGGCAGAGAAGAACTACTGTGTCACTGACGAGAGCTACTGGCGGTAGTAAAGACCTTGGAGCACTTCCAAAAATACCTTGTACGGTCAGCTATTCTACCTGAGGACTGAACATTCCGCCCTAAACTGGCTACTGGGTTTAGAAACCTGGAAGGCCAGAGAGCACGTTGTGCTCCGCGATTGCAGGAATACGACTTCACTTCTGAACATCGTAGAGCAAAGAGCCACGGCAACGCTGACGCCATTTCCTGAAGCCCTGACCAGAAGAGTGCGGCCAGTGCACACGAGTGTAACAGAAGGAGCATGCCGCAGCTGTCCGAGTGGTCACGGCAGCCCCTGTGGATGGCTGGGATAGCGCATACCTGAGGAGGGAGCAGCTGGCAGACGCCGATTTGGAGCCACTCTTGAGGGAAGTGGAGGCAGAGGTAAGACCAACCTGGGAGGACATCTCATCGAGGAGCGCCACCTACAAGTCGTACTAGATTCACTGAAGGCAAGAGAGGGCGTGCTGTTTCGGGTATGCGAATCGCCTGATGGGAAGATGCAGGGAGAGCAGCTAGTACTTCCCCAAAGTACGGTCCCGAAGGGATTGGAGGAAGTGCATGCTGGTACTTCAGGAGGGCACCTGGAAGCAAACCGGACGATCGACAAACTTCGGCAGCGCTACTACTGGCTGAGGCTTCAAGCAGATGCTGAGAGTTCGTGCCGTCAATGTCACGTGGGCGCGGCGAGTCGCGGCCCCTAGACTAGGAGCCGGGGTCGCATGCAGCAGTACAACGTCGGAGTGTCGTTCGAAAGGATCGCCGTCGACATAGCTGGACCATTCCCAGTGTCCCGCCAAGGTAACAAGTACCTGATGGGGGGCGTGGACTACTTTACCAAGAGGCCGGAGGTGTATGCCATCCCAAATTAAGAGGCGAAGGCAATCACAGACTGCCTTGTGGAGCAGGTGTTCTGCCGATTTTGGGTGCCGTTAGAGCTCCACAGCGACCAGGGTACCAATTTTGAGCCAACCTAATAAAGGAAGCACTTGAAAGACTTTGGGTTAACAAGACCCGCAAAACACCCCTACATCCCCAGTCAGATGGCATGGTCAAAAGATACATTAAGACTTTAGAGGAACACCTGAGAAAAGTCGTGGCCAGCCATCAGCGAGACTGGGACGTCTAGGTGCCACTGTTCTTGCGGGCCTATCTCTCGTCTACACACGGCACAACTGGGATGACGCCAGCCAGCTTAGTGTTCGGCCGAGAGTTACGCCTCCCTGGTGTTCTGGCTTTTGGCAGCGCCCCCCCCCCGGACGCAAAAAAGCCCGCAACCGAGTATGTGGAGAACCTGGTGGACCGTCTCCACGACATGCGTGAGATGGCTTGTAAGAACATCCAGAAGGCGAGCGAGCGCATGAAGACCCGATACGACAGACAAGCCAACAGCTAAGGGTTCCAGCAGGGTGACCTGGTCTGGTTGTACCTCCTACCCGGACCAAGGGACGCTTCCCGAAGCTTCAACAGCCGCGGTAAGGACCGTACCAGTTGGTGAAGAGGTTTAACGACGTGGTCTACCGCATCCAAAAGGTGCCCCGAGGGAGGATTTTGGTCATACATCTGGATCACATGGCCCACTACGATGATGCTGTTCGGGACAACCAGCCTTGAGGAGGGAGCAGTGTCACGGCGACGGGCATAAGGTTTTTTCGGCGCAAATAAACAACAGACGGATAGTGTTTTACGGAGATAAATAGCTTGCATAACCGGATAAACATAGCCCCGGAGATAAAGTACCTGCCGTCACAGATTAAGTTACGCTTCTGGAAGGTGATAGAACGGTCCATTTCTTGTTTGCTCCAGAAATCTCTCGAATTTCTCAATGAGGTATTTAAGAAGGCGACGACTCGCCAACAGTCAGTAGTAAAAGTTGTAGAGACATGTAACAAGACAGTCATAAACAGAGAGACGTAACAGGAATATGTAAACAGATGTAATAATAACGCTGTTTGTGTGGTCATCGACCTTGGTAGATTGTGTTGTGTATGTGACGTAATGTTGCTACGTGAGAATTGAACAGTGAGTTTCTACGGAAATAAATAGTAGGTATTTGGAATATGTGCAGCTCGTACTTTTAATTCTAGGAACCCACAAAGGCACAATATTATACATACACGTGTAGGCGTGAGGATTTTCTTTCTAGAAAATTTCAAAGCGTGTATATCGTATACCCATTTTGGTGTTGGAAAGCAGTACCGCCTTGCCTGCACCTACTTTGTACGTGGTACAAAACGACAAAATAAAAGATGCATCCACATTGCGTTATTTCCGAATTTCAAATGATCAAATGAAATTAATCATTCAGAGCTTTAATTGGTATTCAGCCGTAATGAGCAATTGCAACACAAACACAAAGTGGTTAGATTAATTGATTTTTGTAACTCTGCAGAGTACATATTTCCCGAGTTGAATGACATTGCGCCAGAACATTGCGTTAATCCATGTCTGTGAAACGACTTTTTCAAAACTGATCTATGTCAAATGGAAAGGTGGATATAACATGACTGAAAAATCTTCAGAATAAAAGCTTTGTTGATATAAAACCAGTTTATTTTACATAGTCATGAGATTATTCACATAAGCATACACTTATATCAGTTTTTTACAGGTCTTAGTTCAAATTATTGATCAGGAACTTGTCCCTGCATATTTTGTCACTGTCTTAAATGCATGTGGCTTCACTAAGAGCTTCATTCTCTAGAATTGGACCCCATTATGAAAAGTTTGACAACCCCTGCCTTAACGTACTCCTCTTCTCGCTGAGTAAGATGTACCATAATATAGAACACTTGCACATGCGCGAATGAATGCATTAATGAAAGTTCCAGGCACATCCATGAGCTGCTCGTTAAGGTGTCTCTCCAGCGGACCGAGAGAACTCAACCAATGTGAGGCTAAAACAAGACGCCATCTGCAGGATTAGAAGAACTTCAACGAGGTACAGATGTGTTATTTTATCTTGACAGAAGTCATGCGCGGTAGGGATTAATAGCAACTGTGGTGGGGATAGTGCTCCTAACGTCACACGCGTAAGGTTACGAGAGGGGAGTGTGGTGAACAGGCTGTCTAAAACAAATCTTACTCTCGAAGACAGTATTGCAGCTGTTGTAAACTAAGTTTCAATTCTTAGTATGGTAGTAATCTCCACGCTTTTGTTGGATCTTAAATAGTACATAGGCATTTGGAACAAAACCCTGTGCATGCCTCGGTAGCGTAGATGGTAGCATTTCTGTCTCACGTTTAAGACTTCCCGAGTTCGAATCTCTGTCAGGGTGAGTTACCTGGATAAGGTTTTTTCGGGGTTTTCCCTTATCCTGCAAGACGAACGTCGGGTAACTCTAAGCTCCTTGGACCCCGGACTCATTTAAGCGTCATTTCACCAATTTCGTTCACTGTCCGATATGACTTAACGTTTGAAGACGTAAATTAATAAAAAAAAAAAAATTAAAAAAGGAACCTGTTCTCCTCCAGCAGTCATGATAACCAACTGTCGACCTTTCGACATCACTACAGAATCCCTATAACAAATTTCACTCCAGGCATATGTTCCACTATGTGCTGCATTGATATAAGTTTCAGCCATATAGACTATATAAACTTCACTACGATATCTCTGAATATTTCGTAAATACTTAAGCCTTTTTGCCCGTATTGTACGATGTTCGATTAAAATTTGTCTGTCACGCTTAGTTTTTTCCATATAAACCCTAACTTCAAAAGACTTCTTCTTAATGTTCAGAAACTGCCTTGGAAGTCAATAGAATTCTGAAGCTTCATAAGCCTCATAAGCTTCAGAGTTGGTCTTTGTTTTTCTGTGTTTTAAAAATCATTCGCAGTTCGCCTAACTACTCCTGAATTAAAACATCCAATTTAGATTCTGTGCATGTTCTTAATCTTTGTTTCCTGGATATAGAGAAGCACGTTGTTGCACTAGCATCAATGGGTTTTCTTTCCTTAATAACCCCTAAACTGCTTTTAGACACAACTGTTGCCTCAGATGCCAGTAGTATAGAATTGAGAGAATCAGCACAGTGTAGATATGATGCTAAACTCTCCTCTGTGTTAATATATGAGTGATGTAGAATGCTCATTGTTTTAGAACTCTCCTATGTGAATATCGAGTTGTAAAAGAAGGGGAGTGTTGGCGTAGTGCCGTTCTCCCCTGTGCAGTGAGATGTGTTTGAAGGGGGTGATGGTGATGATGATGATGATGATGTGTGTGTGTGTGTGATGTGTGATGGGTGGATGGGTAACGGGGTTCCGGGGGTGTTTGAATTAAATGTGTTGATAATAATTCTTTTCGATGTGTGTGTGCTTAAACTCTCATGTATGAATATCGAGTCTAGGGTTCGATATGGGGTTCGGCGGGGGGGGGGATGTTTGAATTAAATGTGTTGATAGTAATTCTTCGATGTCTGTGCTTAATCTCTCATGTATGAATATCGAGTCTAGGGTTTGATATCTATTACGTTTAGTGTATGATATATGATGCAGTATCGTTATTCTTTAGATAAAAGAATATAGAGAGAATGATTAGGTAGGTGTACTGGGAGAGATTTATGAAATAAATGTAATAAGACATTCTGGTAAGGGGTGTTCCCTAACCAGAATCCATCCTTGAGCTTTGTATCTAAGAGCGATGTAAGGTTAAGAAAAAGGTTAAATTCCATTCCCACATCGAGATATGAGTAAATATAAATCTGTTCCACATTGAAGTATAAGAATGGAGATGTAAATCTATGTGAAACGGTTTCATGACAAAGGATTGTTCCCTCTAAGCATGATAAAAGTGGAACATAGCAAATGCAAATAAAATAAAAGCACTACCCATCTCTTTAAGAATGATAAAAAAATATTGAGAGAAAAGTATAAGAATGGAGATGTAAATCTGTGTGAAAGGGTTTCATGACAAAGGAATGCTCCCTCTAAGCATGATAAAAGTGGAACATAACAGTGACAGAACATTTGTAAGGAGATTATTAAAATATTCCCTCTAAGCATGATAAAAGTGGAACATAACATCGAAAATAAAATAAAAGCACTAACCATCTATTTAAAAATGATTAAGATAACGAGAGAAAAGTATCTCGTCTTTAAGTATATATGAGTAATACAAACTGATCAATCAATATGATAATATATATACGCAAGTAGGGATCTATAGTGTAGATATCCTAACTATCCAGGGTAAGATATCACCCTCGACATAAAAAATTGTCTAGAAAATCCCCCCTCAGTATTACGAATACTCCACTGAACTTCACCCTTCTCGGAATGCGGGTCAGAGAAAAAAAAGAGTTAATCTCTCCAGACTGGTGACAGGGGTGGTAAAAACACTCTTATTGCTGTAGCGAAGTCTAATTTTGTCAAATAACGCTAGGAAAAAAAAGAATATATTTTAAAATTAAACGAATGAATCTATATATTTGTATGAATGATGAAACAATACTATGAATGTGTTAGTATACCAAATGTAAAAAAATCAAATGTTCAGAAAAATATATTTTGTACAAGTATGTGTGTGTAAAGAAATGTGTAACTATATCCCTCCTCCAAGATGTAGGGAACGAATCACAGTTAGTGTGCGCACGCAACATGGTGTTTGGTAAGGAGAGATACGGGGGGGGGGGTGTAAAAAATGCTGGATCTATATAAAGTTTAAACTATGATAATAAAGTTACTAGTAATACGTTTTAACTCATAACGTAGTCAGTAGTAACAACTTTAAAGTCATAGCGTAATATGTAGCCAGTAACAGCTCTCCCGGAAGGAGGGGCGGAGCCTCTCTCAATAAATACCCAGGTACGGATAAGTGAGGAGGCAGTCGATTCTCTGGAAATATGGATCCTACAGGTAAGATAGAAAAGTTGTATATTGTATTTCTTTTTTTATCTCTGTTTACGAAGAGTGTTGAAGTAATACTGATTCGTTTGTGCTTATATGTTTGTTTCAGATCATGAGATGCTCCAGCTAAATCAACTAGCTGAAGGTGGAACACATCTTCCCACAAAGAAACTACGTGAATTAGATCAGTCCGTTCAACACATCATTCGATCCGTCAAAACCGTGAAGAGCAGATATGGTGAACGGGTCGTCGTCGAAACATCAGAACTCCAAGTCTTCCTCCCGGAGAAATTCAAACACATGACCGCAGCGCAGAAAGATCTACAAACCGTGGTGACTGTATACTCCAATACCATGGCGAGGAAACTCTAGAAAGTGGTTTCAAACGACATATATTGTCTTTTTTAAGCAGCCCGTAATGTCGTCAAAAGGTGAGCATAAATATTGAATAAAATTTCATAAAAAAGTGATAATGTAGTTACTTACATGTAAATGTGAAATCGTACATGTTGTATTAGAACTTAAAGTGTTAATTATCGCACGTCGTGTAGTATTAGTAATTGAGAGTGAACGTTGTAGGGTTAATTTTCAGGTGTAATATTTACGTACATGTGAATATCGTAGTTCAGTTACGTTATTTTACATGCATGTTAGTTACGTTTTGTTTGTTACACGTAAAAGTAACGTTGTAGGTGAAAAAACGTTAATTTATATGTGTTAAACGTACATGTGAATATCGTAGTTCAGTTACGTTATTTTACATGTATATGGTTTACGTTGTGTGTTTTATCATTTATGTAAGGGAGACAGCATTACGTAAAACAATTACATACTATCTGAATATTATAGTTACGTGATGATAGCAATAGTTGAAGTCTCTGTGTAAAATACATAATCATTATGTAAATATTTTCATATGTAAAAGTTACATGCATGTTACGTTCTATGTAAAGTATAGAGTTTACGTAAAATTGAGATTCATGCATGTAAAAGTTATTAACATGTATGTTATTTCTGTTACCACCTTACATACATGTATATCAATGTTCCCGTATGTAAAGTTAATCGAATGTTGTAATTGCTTTTTCAGAAACGCCGACAAGATGCTCCGATAGTGCCACTGGACAACCCTCGATTCAGCAAGATGAAACCCGTCCGAACGTGATCCATCCGGAACGATTACAATGTATTCACAGTGAGCCTGCCTTCAAAAACAGATTATGTACCTACGAAATTCACAACTGTGTTAATATACTTGACCCCGTCATATTCTTAGCAGAATGCAAACCTTTAATTTTGAATGAAATTGATAAGGGCTTAAACATGTATAAATCAGGTCTTAAGATAGGATCCTGTTTATCCTGTCAATATGTCATAATATCACAAGAGAGCGATAATATTCATACATTTAACTTTAACAGTAAACTTGAGGTGATATTGCAATCTACAGATAAATCTATATGGTATGAAGAGAAGATTGTACAACCTATACTAGATCATATGGATAATTTTGAATCGCGTACCAGTTCAAAAGCTTTATACAGTATTGAGAAATTAACAATATATGTGACACAATACGATTCATTGAATGCCGGGATTATACTGAATTACCCGACTTTATAAAATCGAAGAGAGCTGTTCTTAACATTCGTAATACAGATAAATATTGCTTTGCATACTGTCTGTTAGCATCCAAATACCCTGTATAACGTAACAAGAATCGACCCACATCCTATAAAAGATATGATTTTCTTAAAGAATTTAACTTTCAGAATATAACATTCCCCGTGTCATTGAAAGAAGTAGAAAAATTCGAGAATCAAAATTCAAATATTTCATTAAAGATATACGGTGTTGAAAATAAATCGATTATTCTCTTATATCAACCAAGAGAGATAAAATCACATCATGTTTATCTTTTGTTGTATAAAAGACATTATTGTCTGATAACAGACTTAGCACGTTTGCTAGGAAAGCAGCTAACTAAACATAATGGGCGAAAATGGTTATGTAACAATTGTAACTTGTATTTCACATCAGAATCACGTTTAAATAGTCATAAAAAGCGGTGTATGATGAATCAAATTATCAGAATGCCCGAGGCTGGTAAAACAGATCTCGTTGAATTTAACGCATATTCGAAATGTCTAAAAGTTCCATTCGTGGTTTATGCAGACATAGAATGTATCTTACGTAAGGTAGATTCGTGTCAAGATGTATCGAGCAAAAGTTGGACACGAACCACCCATAAACATGAAGCGTATGCAATTGCATTACATTTGGTTTGTAGTTATGATAAAAATTTAACACGTTTCAAATCATTTGAAGGTCCATATGCAATTGAAAGTTTTCTTAAAGAATTAACGTTAATTGCAAATCAGGTCATTAATATATATGCTAATAAAATTGAAATAGGTATGAGAGATGTGGATGAGCTAGAATATCAAAATGCAACACGATGTCACATATGCAAACGTGAATTCCTTAACTCGTGTATAAAGGTTCGTGATCATTGTCATTTGACTGGAGGTTACGTTGGCCCAGCCCATAAGCATTGTAATTTAAATAGGAAAATGCCAGGATTCATACCAATATTCTTTCATTGCATGTCAAAATACGATGCTCATTTCATAGTCAAAAAACTAGGTTACGATACGGAACCTATCAACTGTATTGCACAGACTTCTGAAAATTACTTATCCTTTAGCAAAAGATATACAAATTCGAATGGAATGAGTATATATCTAAGATTTCTGGATAGCTATCGTTTTTTGGATTCGAAACTTAGTAACCTTTCGGATATGTTAGAACCAGGTGATTTTCATTATACCAATAATACGTATACGAATCCTTTGCATAGACAACTGATGAAACGCAAAGGTGTCTTCCCGCACACGTATGTGGATTCTATAGAAAAATTATACGAGAATAGTCTACCATCTAAACATCATTTTGATCATGTAAGCGATGAGGATTATAGTCATGCTAGAACGGTATGGAATGAATTCAATGTTAAAAATCTGGGTGAATATTTAAATATATATCTTAAGAGCGATACGTTAATTTTAACGAACGTGTTTGAACGCTTCCTTGAATTAAGTATCGGTTTGTACGGACTCGACCCGTGTCAGTATTACACACTTCCCGGATTAGCTTATGATGCAATGTTAAGAACGACTGGTGTACAGATTTCATTATTATCAGATAAGACTATGTTAGATTTCTTCGAAAAAGGAATACGAGGTGGAATTTGCACTGTATCCAAACGGTATGCAAAGGCGAATAACAGATACGTGACTAGCTATGATAACACGCAACCAACTAATTATTTAATGTACGTAGACTGCAATTCTTTATATGGATATACAATGGAGAATAATAGCTTACCATACACTGATATAAGGTGGCTAACTGATGCTGAAATTAAATCAATAGATTTTATGTCTATTACAAGTGATTCTGACGTGGGATATGTGTTGGAAGTAGACTTTAAATATCCACAGGAACTCCATGATATACAAAATGATTTGCCATTATGCCCTTTGAATGAAATCGCGCCAGGTGATAAGTATACAAAATTGCTAACAACATTGAATGATAAAAATAAATACGTATTACATTATCTCAATTTTCAACAATGTTTAAAACTTGGTTTGATTGCATCACGTATACATAGAGTAATAGGTTATAAACAATCTAACTGGATAAATCCTTATATTGAACTCAACGCTCGTAAACGTATTGAAGATAAAACGAAATTTGGCCAAAATCTATGGAAGTTAATGAATAATTGTGTTTATGGAAAATTTATAGGGAATGTAAAACGTTATAATTCATTTCATTTAGCTACCAGCTGGAAACGAGCGCGTAAATTGTTAGCTCGACAGACGTGTATAAGGTATGTGATTTTTGATGAAAATTTAATAGGTATAGAATTGGTTAGAGATGAAATATTGATGAATAAGCCAATATACATAGGACAAGCAATCTTGGATCTATCCAAACATAAAATGTATGATTTTTATTATGAAATTCTGAAGAAAAAATTGAAAGATGTAACTTTAATCTATACGGACACGGATGCTTTTCTCTTTGAATCTTTCTGCGATATATATGAATTTATGAAAACCAATATACATTTATTCGATACATCGAATTATCCAATGGATAATGTGTATGGTATTCCCTTAGCAAATAAGAAAATTTCAGGATTATTCAAGGATGATCTAGCCGGTAGAGTGATGACTGAATATGTGGGATTGAAATCGAAATTATATTGTTATCGATATGATACTGAAGTGATTAAAAAATCAAAAGGTGTAACAAAAGATTCGATGAGATTCATAACTTTGAACAATATCTCTCATGTATTAGACATCCTGACACGATACATCGAAGCATGCAGACATGTTTCAGAAGTTATAAACATAATGTTCATACCATTGAATCTAATAAGATAGCTTTAAGTGGTATCGATACAAAACGATACATTCCCGATAATTCATTTTCAACATTAGCATGGGGACATTATGCTATAGAAAATTGTCAAGTGTATTTTTTTTATTTTCTCAATAAAGCATAGATTCAACTGAGTTAAAAGGTATTACTAGGCACATGATAATAACATATTACTGTATTTCAAAAAACAAAATAATTGAGTTTCAAGTATAATTGTAAAGTGTGTTACAACTGAGTTAAAAGGTATTACTAGGCACATGATAATAACATATTACTGTATTTCAAAAAACAAAATAATTGAGTTTCAAGTATAATTGTAAAGTGTGTTACAACTGAGTTAAAAGTTATTACTAGGCACATGATAATAACATATTACTGTATTTCAAAAAACGAAATAATTGAGTTTCAAGTATAATTGTAAGGTGTGTTACTAATTACATGATAATAACATATTTACTTCATTTGAAAGATAACGTGTTTCTTTTTTTATGTTTACGTTAGGGGGGGAAGGAATATTTTTTCCTATTCATGTCGTTTTGAAATGTTAGATAGCAGAAATCAATGTAACCTTATTGATCTCTACAATTAAATGTTAATTCAACTATAATCATGTATGATTTTTTATTAAAATATATTTACTAATTATATCAAAATGTTATTATCATGTCTCCGTTAAGGGGAGAGGGGGATTTATATGTAATCAATGTGAACTAGCATGTACATTATGTTAAAGGTTCTTATTTCAACTATAATCATGTATGATATTTGTTTAACGTATATTACTAATTACATCAAATTGTAATTATCATGTTTACGTTAAGGGGAGGTGAATTTATATATACTCAATGTGAACTAGCATGTACGTTATGTTAAAATCTCTACAATTAAATGTTAATTCAACTATAATCATGTATGATTTTTTTAAAAAAAGTATAAAAATGTTATTATCATGTTTAAGTTAAGGAGATGTGAATTTATATATAATCAATGTGAACTAGCATGAACGTTATGTTACAGAAGATATCAGGAATCAATGTGAACAAAAAAAATAAAGCACAATATATCATTAAAATTATATTTCTTTATTGAGTTGTGTGTTTTTTTTATTTATACAATGTCCACCTCATTAATCCATTCACGGGTAGGAAATCCTAACCATTTCACCAGAATCCTATCACCACGTCGTCTGATAATCCTTTCAACTAAATACGTGTCTGGATATTGAGTCTTCTGTAATTCATAACCGTAGAATGCTCCTTCAATCAGTTTACCCTCCAGATCCTCGATGAGATAAGTCAATGGATGTGTCCTTTGCACTGTACGTATCCTAAAGACTTCAACACTCCAATTTAGTAGATAACTTTTCTCCATAGCACCTTTATGCTTAGAAATCCTCACGTAGTCACCAACACGATGAAGTCTAGATCTTCGCTTCTCACCCAGACTTCTATCATATTTGTATACACTGAGGAGGAGAGAATTATCACGAACTTCTACAGGCTTCATACGAATCGTTCGATGGTAAGTATTATTGTATGTATGAATAATTCTAGGTAGTATGTTTATCCATTGATATGAGCCTTGAACGATAAATTCCTTATGCAAATTCATTTTGATCGTTTTTATTAAACGTTCCACTGCAGCAGCCTTAACGTGAGTGAATGTACTGTAATGATTAATATTATTACGATTCATTAGTTCGCGGAAATGTTTATTGTAAAACTCCCTTCCATTATCAGATTGAACATTCTTCGGAAACGATTCCATTTCATTCAATATCTCCTCCATAGCAGTCGAAACGTTAATACCACTTTTATCACGTAATGGTCGTGCATAAGACATCTTGGAATAAAAATTGCATGCAAGAAGAATATACTTATAATTCCTATTGTCTCTTGCATAATTAGACATGTCCATAAGATCTATTTGTATTAAATCGTTCATTCCTTTGCTTATGATCTTACGACGCAAAAATCGTCTTCTAGCTGGTACATGTAACTCGGTTGCAATGCGACGTTTTATCATGCTATAATTTTTGATGTTTTAAGTTCTGTAATAATTTCTTCTATCTCGGGTGAGTGATTCAAATTACCTGCATCCCTCGATGCAACTAATAATCTTAATCTGTTTATTATTTCATTCGGATCGTTCCAGTAGACGTAATCTAATTTTCTCTGCGGTATATGTTCTTTCCAACGTAAACCAAATCCAGTTCGATTACTAACAAGGTCACGAATGATATGACGATACTTGAACCCTCGATTTGCTCTTAAACGTCCATCTCTTGAATAGCCGTGTCTGTAAACTTGAGTATTCTGTAAGATTTGTGAATACACGTCTAAATCATCATCTGTGTACGATGTCTTGCGAGGTAAACGTTTAAATAATAATTCATATAAGCCTGCTGTGGGTTCATACGTTTCTGTCCCTATCTGAATACCGTTAGATTTAAACACAACTGTCTTGTTACCCAATTTATACTCATTATCCTCGTAACGTATGCCGTAAGTATTGTCCATGTCACTCGAACTAACAGTTCGAACCTTGTGTAGATACTTTGACACGAGATCAGATCCGTTAGCATCATCTGTAGTTTCGTCGTCGTCGTCGTCGTCGTCGTCTTGGTGTGCTTTCGCTATTACTTTCAATGGTTTGGTTACAGGTTGAATAACTTCAGACATGACTCGTTGCGTTTCGAATTTCATTCCTTTGAGAGAACGTAACTTTTCTCTTATTGCCCTACTGTGACGGGCAATGGATTCCTTAGGTCTTATAGCTTCAGCATCCATATCGAAATGAATGTATAATTAATCAGCTACTGCTAATTTATACGAAACTATCAGTTCTATACTTAATATATGACCATCTTTAGCACGTCCGGCTGGCGCTGTAAACGATAGAATATCGCCAGTTTCAACTTTTACAGGATATCTTTCAACTAATCTTCCGTTTATTGCAAACAATGTATCATTTACAGCATGCGGATGTACCGATGATACAATAGAACACGAGAGTACACTTCCATTTCCAGGTACTTTATAGTATTCGAGTCCCGATGTTAACGTATACCTTAAAGAGGGACCTCGAAACGGACGTGTTTGCAATGAAATTGAGTTGTGCTTTCAATTGTTGTAACATAGTGTTTACAACATTTCTCATTCGTGTTTTCATAGTATGAATATCGTTATTTATAGTGATTAGTTTATTATCAAGTTCCGTTTGTCGTGCGGTTAATTCTTTCAATTCTTTTTCTACAGCTGTGTTAATAGTCTCGCTGGCGGAGGTGATTGTTCTAGTTAACTGACCTTGTAATTCATTCTGTTTCCGTGTAATAGTATCGGCAATGTTTGTTATAGTCTCAGTTAAACCCGTTTGCAATTCATTGTGTTTCTGTATAAAGAAATGATTAACATAACTCATGGTGACTGCATCACTATCATCTATCGGATCGGCTAAATCCTTCAATCTCTTCATTCGAAATGATAGAGTCTCATTAGAGTCGTGAATTGGAATCCTGTCATCTACATATTTTTTATTAGGAACGTCGTGTTCGTGAAGGGGTTCCAACAGCGTTTTCATTCTTATACCATCTATAATGATATTATTTTCGGAATCACGTTTAAATGCATATTTACTTAAGTACTCCATTAAATTGTTGTATTGAATGTCGAGCGATTTTTGTATGTGAGCCCTAAGCATAGCTTCAAACTCGCCCATACGCTGATACGATGTCTGCTCGCTGAAGATCTGCATTCGATTCTCGACGTCAGCCGTATGCGTATCCACATAACGTTTAGTCGATGCATCGTCACCTTCTTCAGGGTCGTGAATATTGCACAATCGCTTTCCCTTGAATCGATAGTTTCCCGATCCATCTCTAGTTATGATATATCGATTGAACACACCCCTAGAGGGTATGATTCTTCGGGATCCGAACCTGTCGATACTCATTGCTTAAGTGATGGATTATTCTATTTATTCATTCTGATAAAGCGATCAAAACCGTGAGGGTAGCGTCCCTCGTTCAATGGATATTCTGGTGCTATAACAACAAAGGATCGTTCATCACTCTCCCATATATGTTTACACATATCCTTAAATTCATCATAGGACATATCGGTATTTACATAATCTTCGTATATATGTTTTAAATTGAGATTATCCTGTCTAAAGAATATAATCATATTTGCATTATCTCTAATTAAATGTTTAGGTACTTTAGCATATGATTGTGCTAAATATATAGCATCGACATAACGATGTCTACCCATACTGTAATATGAAGCTATCTTACCCTGTTTTTCATTTATCACATCATCAAATACGAATATCGAATTTTCTCTAGCATCCGACGTTTGAATCACTTTCTCACCATCATCGAACGTAAATACACCTATATCGGGTATAGTTTTCAGTAACCTGAGTAAATATCGATATTTAGGTTGTTGCAACGATTTCGAGTGTATGTAGAGGTTTTCGAATCTCAGACCATTCTCGTGAATAAGCAGGTTGAGTAAAAGGTTCGTTTTTCCAGCATTTGAACTGCCCAGTATGAGCGCTCTAACGTTACTCGGAAACAACGTACCGTGTCGTCCTTTGCGAATGTCATCCTCGAAATCTAACACCTGTATGGGTAGTGTACACTTTTGCTTTACTATCTCCATATCACGACTAATACTTATAAAGCATAAGTTTTTCCTTTTATTTCGTTCGTGATAAGGGCAATCTATGTAATTACTGGATTTAGCCAATCGTCATAGGAATCGTATACTTATAAAGCGCACGTTTTGCCTTTTTTATTTCATAGTGAGACATGCGCTCTACACGTGCACGCAAAGGTTCGGGAATTCTTAATTCCTTGATTAATTCATTACCATTTGAGGCACATTTACCGGGTTATCGTTTCTGCGGTCCCGGAACGAAACTACATAAACGCTTGCAGAGAGGTGACTTACCGGTGAACGGGTTAGATTAAGCGTGTCTCGATCACGATCGGGCTTACGCAGAGAGTACTGATACAGAATCTCGTCGTCTAGCCGATAAGGTGTTGGTAGATAAAGCTTGGAGACGTGTAAAGTCTGCCGACGCTTCCTTGGGCGAACGACTTGCAGCTCCACTTGTGACTACACTTATGAAGGGTAAATTGGCAGCGGGCGCTGGTATGCGTAAACGTCGCAACAAGAGAGGTGGTTTCTAACCTTTGCTACCACTTTTAGCAGCTCTAGGTGCAGCAGGTGGTCTAGCTGGAAGTGCTGCTCAGATTGCTACGGCTGTCAATAAGAAACGTTCGGATGCAAAACAACTTGCGGAATTAACACGTCACAACGAGCGTATGGAATCTTTGGCACAGGGTAAAGGTCTTCGCCGTAAGAGACGTCGTAAGGGTAGAGGATTGTATCTTCGATCAAAAAACTCGGGGCGAGGCCTATGTTTATCCCGGAAAAAGCCCTGAGTGCTACCGAGATCGATTCGTATGCACGTCGTCTACACATTCCACATTTTAGAGGTGTCTACATGATCGATAAACTCCCTCCACGTCCTCGATACTATGAGAGAATAGTAGTGAATCTGGATACATCAAATAATCCTGGTACACATTGGATTGCTGTACGTAAGGATGGTGACGTTGCCTACTACTTTGACAGTTTCGGCGATCTGAGACCTACGGAAGAGATAGAAACATTCCTTTTGGGTGTCAAGCTCCTGTATAATACGACGAGATTTCAAGAATTCGATTCTGTGATTTGCGGTCACTTGTGCCTTCAGTTTCTCCTCGATGAGTTACACGATCACCGTTAGTGGTAGTGATACCAACTTCTCTACATTTTTAAATCCACCATTACATCTGGATCCTAACGGACATTACGAGATAGCTCTATTGAATTTTGAGACTTTTTACTCGATTCCGAATGTGGACGAGAGTAATAATCTATTCCATTACGTTCGCGATGGAAAAGTCGAACGTATAGTAATTCTACCGGGTACTTATGAATTGGATGATATCGCCAGATTGATCAGGGATGTTCTCGACATCGGTGACGACTTTATTCTACGTGCTAATAATAACACCATGAAATCAGAAATTCAATCTGCCTATATTATCGACTTTAGTCGTGAGAGATCTATTGCTCCTCTTCTCGGTTTCACCTCTAAACAGAGGGTACCGGCGAACGTGCTGACCGAGTCTAATGATTTGGTTAACATATTCAAGGTCAGCATCATACGTATCGAGTGTAGTCTTGCAACGGGATCTTTCATCAATGGTAAAAGTGGTCATTCTCTGTATGAATTTTTCCCATCGGTACCTCCAGGTTATCTTATCTCTCAGGAACCATCAAGTCCTATATATTTACCAATCATCGATACGAATCTCATTGATCATCTCGACATTAGAGTGGTAGACCAGAACGGCGATAAGTTAGATTTCAGGAACGAAACCATCACTGTACGATTGCACATACGCCGTAATGGGTATAAGTTTTAAGAGACGATGCTATATTAAAAAACATATCTCGAGATTGAACTCTACTCGATCATCGACCCGCAAGCTAATCACATCGTCTAATCGAAAATTTCTCGCTAACTTAGGCTTCAAGGTTCTATGATGGATGTGTAGGACGTGACCGGGATTCCGACCTTTGACGATAAGATCAGTAAGGAGGAAGAACACGTATTCCTACCGTACAATACGTCAGCTCTCGATGTGAACGATGAAATTAGAATTCCATGTCAAGCTGAAGATTTGTACACGCTTCCTATTAGAAGTTATCTCTACATTGAGGGGACTCTCACTAAACCCGACGGCACCGTCGCTACATCGAAATTGAGTAACAATGCTATGGCATTCCTATTCGATGAGATTCGTCTGGATATGAATGGAACGACTATTGATAGAACTAGGAATCCGGGCATTTCATCAACGATGCGTAACTATGCCGCACTGAATGAACTGGAATCGAATCGTTTAATAAATGCTGGATGGATCTATCCAGGAGGTGTGGTAGACATCGTGAATACATCGAATGGTATCTTCAATGCTATCGTTCCTCTTTCGATGTTGCTGGGTTTCGCCGACGATCACAAGGAGGTCATACTTAATAGCAAGTTTGAACTTATTCTCATTAGATCTAAGGATTCTAATAATTGTATCATTGGAAACGATCCTACAACCATACAACTAACTAGACTCGAATGGAGGATGCCTGTACTTCGACTTTCAGATTCTGAACGAGTTGATAAACTTAAACTCGTCAAATCGGATAAACCTCTACACGTCGCATTTCGAACCTTGGACCTTCACACTCAACCTGCTGTACCTCAAACTAAAGCATTCACATGGAACATTGCAACCACGACTAAACTTGAAAAACCACGTTTCGTCATAGTCGGTGCACAAGTGGATAGATTGAATCATCTCGCTCAGGATGCTTCTCTATTTGATAATTGTAATATCACCAATCTGAAACTTTATCTCAACAGTGAATCTTACCCCTATCACGATATGAATTTGGATTTCGCCAATTCGAAATTTGCATCTCTGTATGATCAATATTCCAAATTTCAATCATCCTACTATGGAAAGGAGAATTACCCTCTTTTGAAAAGGAACGACTTTCTGAAATATGCACCGCTATTCGTCATCGATTGCTCTCATCAACCTGAGGATACTGTGACGGGGGCAGTATATGTCAGATTGGAAGTTCAAGCATCGTCAAATTTTCCTGCAGAAACTTCATTATTCTGTTTAATTATTCATGATAAATTATTCACTTATAAACCATTAACTCATGTTGTACAATCTATCATATAGGTGTAATAAATTAAACATTACAAATTCAAATTATCTTTTTATTGACTTTAACATACATCTCCAATATCCTCTTCCTTGCACTCCTGCTTTTTGCATCATATGAACATAATGATTTATGAATACCATACAACTGATATAAATTTCTTTCAATATATGGAATTAGTCTTTTAAGTCCATTGAATGCAGTACTATTCAGATTTATACTGCCCACATTTAAACATGTATTCACAAACGTTATTTCTTTCATCTTATTCATGCATAACATTATATTAAATGCATATATTATATTTTCACTGTACGGTGCACATGGATGCTTACCATCTTTCAGATAAGTATCCAAAACACACAAATTTGACATTATTACCTCCCAATCCTCTTTTGTAATATACACAAACGTAGCGTCATGTGTGGCTTCTATGTAAAGTGATGGGAGTTCATTGTATAATCCTATGTTCACACGAAAGTCAATGCTGATGGAGATGTCGTTATCGTTCATGCACACACTATTTACCATCACTCGCAACTTCTTCCTCTACTTCTTCTGCGAAGGGTGTGAAGGGTTCGAACATCATTATGATGAAACTGTCTTGATCGAACGTCTTCTTGGCTTTGACGATTCTCGGTTTGCAGTTCGTCTTCTTCTTTTTCTTGTCTCCTTTCTTATTGGATCTGCGGACATACACGAACTATGTCTCAACATCGTGAATATTTAATACACTTGTTAACGTAAAACTCTTATTATTTTATACTCACTTTTCTATTACTTCCTCCTCAGATTTCGATGTACCGATATCCTTAAACGGGCGATCATTGTACGGACCGCACACATCTTCACCTTGATCCTGTTCGGACTGGCATGCCACATCTTCACTTTGGGCGTTACTGAAATAAACATATTTATCATTAGTTATCTAACACATAACAACACTTTCACGTTAACACTCAATTATAATTCTACTTACCCGAGATACACTTTACAATTCTTTCCGCATTGAGCATAAGATGTGATCGAATCATGATGGGAAGGATTCTTGCAAATCACTTAATGCATCTTCCCATCACACGTTTCATCGTGATGCTCAACCCAATGCTTTTGCAAATCTTCGAAAGTGCGTAGATTCTCCCAGAATCTGGTATCACTTTCAATGATAGGAGTTGTTGTTCCACTCATCTTGACGTTGCGATGTAAAGTGAGAATGCATTCGTTCCCGAGTGAGCAGATGGGTAATGAAACGTGATCATACCTGTCTCCCCCTCCCCATCCTCTCGTCGATTGTACTTAACGTATGGAGGGTTTGTGTGAAGTGAGGACGCGTTCGTTCCCGAGCTAGCGGAGACAGGATGAAACCTGTTAAATCGAATTTACTATATTACCGTTTTATCCCGCTCCCCCCTTCCACCCTCTCGTCGCTTGTACTGGAGGAGGACTAGTGTTTATCCTCGCGTACATGAATGGGTATCCAACCGTGACTCTATATTCATATATATGAATCCTCCCGAGAGAACTCAATTTTCATAGATGAATATTTATACGCCCACACATACACACATATGCACCAATCTTGGGGGATGACAACACTTCATCACCCTTATACTTCAATGTGGAACAGATTTATATTTTCTCATACCTCGATGTGGGAATGGAATTTAACCTTTTTCTTAACCTTACATCGCTCTTAGATACATAGCTCAAGGATGGATTCTGGTTAGGGAACACCCCTTACCAGAATGTCTTATTACATTTATTTCATAAATCTCTCCCAGTACACCTACCTAATCATTCTCTCGATATTCTTTTATCTAAAGAATAACGATACTGCATCATATATCATACACTAAACGTAATAGATATCAAACCCTAGACTCGATATTCATACATGAGAGTTTAAGCACACACACGTCGAAAAGAATTATTATCAACACATTTAATTCAAACAACCCCGGAACCCCGTTACCCATCCACCCATCGCACATCACACACACACACACACACACACACACACACACACACACACACACATCATCATCATCATCATCATCATCATCACCCCCTTCAAACACATCTCACTGCACAGGGGAGAACGGCACTACGCCAACACTCCCCTTCTTTTACAACTCGATATTCACATAGGAGAGTTCTAAATCAATGAGCATTCTTCATCACTCATATATTAACACAGAGGAGAGTTCAGCATCATATCTACACTGTGCTGATTCCCTCAATTCTATACTACTGATGCCCTTTCCCAGATTTTCTAGCAGACTCAGACCATTGTTCCTTTTTTATAAATCTATAGACATTGGTTATCACTTCCCGTGTTTTTAAATGTAGCATCTTATTTACAAATGAGCTGCTAGGAGGCGTCATTTCTAAATGCTCGCTCGGAACCAGCTGTAGGTTTACCGAGTAGCTCTGCACTTGTTTACTCGCTCGCAACTGATACACAACTGACCCGCCCTCCCATCCAGTTGCAATCGTTCTGAAGTGGACTCGTCCAGATACCACTGCGCCTAGCTCTCCATCTGTCAAGATATATAAATACATCTGTAAAATATGAGGTATTAATCGTCTACGGAGACTGCATAGCCCCGAAGCATACCTGAAACACGATAAGGGAAAGGACAATATAACATGAAACAAAAGAAATTTAATTTATAGTACAAAAGAAACCTCTCCAAAAATTCGCCCAACCAGCAAGAAAAGTCTTCATCAGAATGGTTAAACTATTATGTGTTTCAAGTGTGAAAAGTTCTCGCATGTAGCGAATCAGATGCGTTAGTGCAATCAGCGTTGCCACCTCGTTATCTCCACTCTTTATATTTCCCTCTCTCACACACTTGCGAGTCTTCCTGGCGCTAAGACGTAAAGAAACTGAATTTTCCAAAATTTTATAACACAGGCTTATTATGTGTTTCAAACGGGAAGAATTCTCATCTCTAGTGAATCAGATGCGTTAGAGCCTTCAGCGCTGCCACCTAATTATCCCTATTCCTTTTATATTTCTCCCCCTCTCTCTCTCTCGTTCTCTCTCTCTCTCTCTCTCACACACACACACACACACACACACACACACACACACACACACACACACACACACACACTTGCGAGTGTTCTTGGCGCTAGACGTAAGGGAGCGCAAACTGAATTTTCCAAATTTTATAATAATGCAGTTCTTGAAATCACAATTGCAGCATGGATATTCGTATATTCCGCAAATGGTTTAAATACATAGTTTAAAATTAATTATAGTTTATGAATTACTTATTTCTATAATCCAACGAAAATACCAGCGGTGCATCCGTATATCTGTAAATGTTAGTTATGTTAAGAGATAATACGTCACTATCATTGTCTTCATCGTCAGAGTACTGTAAATGTATGATGATAGGTTCCAAAATCTTGTTACGTACTATTTCTTTCTAAAATCCGCCCTCTTGTAGTTTATCTGATGTCTCATGCATCTTTCCCAGTCTTGTTGTGTTCCTTGTCAGTTTCTTGGTGAATAAGTCAATCAACGTTAGTCATTTAAAAATATTATTTCGGTTCGTAACATAATTTGAGCCCACATTAACTCAAATGAATTGTTCTGGCACTAGCAAGTGGAAAGGTGGATCGTGTTGCATTGATCCAGCTGATAGACCTTTTCATGGAAGAATTACTGAATAATGTTGCTTTGAACTCTCTAGAGTAAATAAAGACCACGAACCATCCATAAACAAAGATATAATATGAACAGACACGTTGTGCCATATCAGCAGTAAGTGTATTGTTTCCTCTCATCGAATTTTACAAACACCTTGGCTTATTCAAACTGTATATTTCTTTTCTCACGTCATGTCAAATGTTTACATTTCAGCTCTGAGTAATTTCAAATATACGTTCACACATACATGCCAACCAATAATGATATTTATTACAGTGCTTACGTCGCAATGCACTGTTATAATATAATGGTATCGACTATATTTATTTGCATTATGAAAAGTATTTGAGCTAAAAATATGAACTTTTATGGCTATGTTAAATACATTACTGTCTTCTTCCTCATGGATCAGTTTTATGCAAAATCTGAAGTTTTGTCTTAGCGCAAATAGTATTTATTAGAGATTGATTAGTTTGGCGCTCGTCGCACACCACATAGGGAGAATGCAATACAACACCGCAGGACTCCGATTTGTTGCTCACCTAGTAGCGCTCAAGGACAAGCATCGTCCTAGTTTAAATACATAATAGGAAGAGAACCAAGGATTTCCCGAATGGAAAGCAATCACATTTGGTTCACCGATATCACAAATTTACTGGAAGAAGTCCAATGAACTTTTGCTTTCCCTTGCCTAAACCACTGTAACATGAGGCATTTGATCTCCGCAATAGTTTCTCAGATGTGTGCACATAGCACCTTCAGCAATGTCTAAAAGGGTGGGATATAAATTCATTCTTTATAGAAATTGACTTTCCAGAAAATAAATTATTGCCGCTGTTTGCAACTTGGCATTCACATCGTAAACTGCTGTGAACATCCACATAGCCTTCAGAATTTACCGTTGAAATTTACATTAAAGGGAATATATTGCACAAACGAGACAAAAGGTGAGAACGAACGTAAATTATTTTTAAGACTTTCAGTTTAAGAATTAGTTCTCACAATAGCATGTATATCAATGTGCTCAGAGATTTCACCCTCCCCCCCAGGGGCCTACTTCGGTAGGTACGGGTTTGGCGCACCCGGGGTCCCGAGCCAACAGTCTCCCTCGTGTGTGCTCCTCTTCGTGGTTGAGGGAGACGGTCAACAGGCCCACCCACGTGTAGGCCGTGCGTGGAGACCCGTGTCGGTGGAAAGGTGAACGAAATTTTTAGTAGGTTTGGATTGATTTTTTTATGTACGTGTATTTTTAATAGGGTTTGTTACACTTGTATAGTTTTTAGAAAGTTTTATACCTGGCTTATGCCATGACTGGTTTTTTAAAGGGCGCTGATGACCGCCGTAGTTGAGCGCCCTTATATATGCCATCAATCATCATCAGAGATTTCACAGAAAATAGGTACGCACTTTCAGATACCCTAAATACAAAAGGGAGATTGCTAAAACTGTGTTTGAAAAGTATAATACTATATATTGTCCTATACTACTGTGATCTTCTACTTGTTGCTCAACAAACTATTCTTAGAATTCTTATTCTTCTATATATTACATGTTTATCGGGATAGATATTTATTGCATTTTGTTCTTGTATATCAGCAACAATATTATTTATACTAATTTTAACAAACTTATATTATGAATGAAGTCAAGGTTATCTTGAATAAACTTCATAACACTTCAAAATATAATATACATTTTTTGCAACAAAATATTCTCTTTGCCCTAAATCAATAAATTTAATTGAATGTAGGCCAAATGTTAAGAGTATTTTATATAAGGTGCTTGAATAAGTAATAAGCCCGCCTGGGTAGCATGGTGGTAGCAGCGTACCTACCTCACGTTCAAGAGGTCCCGAGTTCGAATCTCGGTCAGGGTGAGTTACCTGGATATGGCTTTTTCCGGGGGTTTCCTTTATCCTGAAAGACGAATGTCGAGTAACTCTAAGATTTATGGACCCTGGACTCATTTGAGCATCATCTTACCCATTGCATTCATCGTCCGATATTACTTAACGTTGGAGGACGTAAATTACAAAAAAGAAGAAGAATAAGTAATAAATAAAATTAAAATCAACACAATAGAAAAGAATGACAATCGGAATGGGCAAATGCATTAGCCCAAACATTGTTTAGTCTTTCAGAGACGGTTGCTAAGTGATTTAAACATTTTTTCTCTCTCTTTGCAGAACCAAAAGTCTAACGTGCAGCACTCACATGACTTTCTATACTCAACAAGTTTAGGATATCTTCTTCTTCCATTTCTTTTACATAATGCTGGATTTCTTGGAAAGGGTACGATTTAAGCCAGAATACGAGCAGAGATCGAGTTTTAAACGTTTGTTTGTTGTTATCACTTGCTTGAACCAGTTTATTAGTACAATGAAATGTATAATGAAGCAATTTCTGCAAACGTCTTGTATTAATGTGAAGTAGATAGCCAAAATAAGCTTCTGTAAGAACAGCTTCGGGAAGCGTAAAGAAATAAATGTTAATGGCTAGAGAAGCTCCCGTGAATGTAACGCACTATGTTTTATAGCCATTTAAGTATTCATAAACACACCTTGTTTAGCTCTGTTCACAATCTACATAAGAAGGCGATTTAAGTTAGAAAAGAAATACAGTGAATGAAAACAGAAGTTTTAAGTGCTTGTTCCCTTGGCAATTGTGGGTGTGCTTTAATTACAGAGCTCAGGTGTTCTGTTTCTGCAGATAACATCAAATTGCTCTTAAGCCTCTGCCGCATCTTGCTGCTTCTTATGGCGTATTAATTACAGAGAACAGTTAAAAGAACATTCGAGTAGGATGCGAATTGAAACAGCTTCCCGTTTAAGTACCACAGTACAGAAACATATCGTTCCTTAGAGACAATTTTATAAGGCAACAACTTCAAGTCCATTCTTTGATGAGCTTTTCGGAATAAATAAAACTGCAACCAGATATTTTAGTGCCAAAATTGGTACCAAGCTCTTGCGTTACTATTGGTCAAGAGCAATAAATATAAATATGGATAACTTGATAATAGATTATGTATGGGATTTATCTCTGTTTCACTGCTGTGTTTTGGCACTTAGCCCCACAATGAATTATTTTGCTAAATGTGCCACTCTCCTTCCTTAATCGAATTAGGTACACCTTTCTTAAGCATCTTAATGGAGATAATTGACAAAGATATTTAAAGGGCGAGAAAGTGCTCTCTCCATCCATTTAAAAATCAGTTCGATTTTCAGAGACTCAGTTAAATATGCCTGTGTTGAAGAATAGGGAGAGGGGACCTAAAATAGCACCGGTAATGGTACGTTTGGTGGTTAAATTTGAATGCATCTGAAGGTGGTTTGATTTTTATGGGAAAAGAAACCACTACAAAGGTATTGAAACAAATTTATACGTATACCTCCGGTCAAACGTTTTCGATCACCTGTTGAAAAAGCTAATTAATTTATTTAAATGTACAAACACGTCGTAAAAATTAAAAATACCAACAAAATTAATATTTTCTCTCTTTGATATTAAGCACAATACAACGTGATTTAGATTTTAAATTCTTAAAGTATCTACCCTTTGCCCTCAAAACCGCAAACTCTTGGCATTTTGGAAATTAGATTGTGTATGGTTTTGTAGATATTGCAATTTATCACGTCTGTAAATTATTCCACAGATCTTGTGCATTAGATAACCTTAGTTTCTCACTTCCCTGTCAAGTGCGTCTCATAAGCCTTATGGGATTTCAACAGGTGATTGACTTGGTCAAATCAAATTTTCCAGTCCCCCATATTACTGCTTTGTATTAACATAACCTCTACATAACTTAGAAGCAGGTTTGGATTATTGTCCTGCGGTGGAATAAATCCACAACCAATAAATCTCTTGCTAGCTAGATCAGCAAGTTTTGATCAGTATCCTCTGATATGCTACCTTCTTTAATGTTTTATTAATTCTCTTTAGATCAACAACTTTATAACCTGCAAAACGTCCCCACAATATAACCGACCCTCCAACATGCTTCACTGCTGGCATCCTACATTGACTCTCCATACGTTGTCCATGAAATCGACGAACAAACCTTCTACGGTGGCTTCGCATCACTCGTCCGTGAACAGCACCTTGGACCATTGCTGAACACTCCAATTTTTACGTTGCTATTGTTTTTATGTAGTCATTGTAATCTTTTGAGCTTATTTCGTTCGTGAAATATAGGTTTCGGCCGCTATGCAGCCCTTTAAACCTTGTTCAGGAAAGCAAATTTGCACGTTTGAGACAAGATTGGAGCTGCTCGCATACTATTAACTTCCTCGCAGATTTCAGGTGCCTTACGAGATCTCTATGCTTACTCTGTTTACATATGAACTGATCATCCCCATATGATATTACTCGTGGGTTCCAGATTGAAATACACTTGAAGAGGTACCAGTTTGTATGAACCGTTGCAATGGAAACACTACTGCAGATTGGGTTACGCCAACCTTTCTTGCTATTTTCGTACTAAAATAGCTGTCTAGGTGCGGAGTTATAATAACAGCAAGATTTTCAGTTCAAATCTCCTTCTTTCGTTCCACTAGGAGGCAATATGGTATGGACCTGATCAGGTATACAAACACACTGCCAGATGCACAAAATGTACTGTAAACTAATGTGCTAAAGGAAAGAGGCCTACGCCAATGAAAACATCATAGGGAAAGACACATCGGTGTAGTTGGGGGAACTCATCAGCAATCCTCTACGCGGTAAACCAGTCAAACCCACAGCAGAAGCAGGCAGTATTTACTTCGTTATACATATTTTATAATCAAAACAGGAATATGATAGAATGTGGAAAACGAAATCCCTGTTGTACTTACAAATTCATTGTTGTGACAAGTGATCCAAAAGCTTTGACAGGCAGTGAATATAATATCAAGCATTACAAATGTCTTTATTTTACTGTAAAATGCCAACATAATGTGAGAATAAAAGAAAAGTTGTTGAAAAATTCCAGAATTTAACTAAATATCTTTAAATAGCAATATTGTTCATTAAAGGACTAAATGTTCCAGTATTCTTTGGAACTCTTTCGTGGAAGTTGGAGATAAGTTTATCATTTCGATGTCAGTATGGAGGCCTGTATTAATTGAATGTTACGCTAAGGCTATTAAATTTAAATCGCATTAAATATGCATTTCGCCTGACGATCATTGATCTCTCAGTCATCTCATTTGTGGCCCTATATGATTAATATCGGGATGCAGATACACTTAATCGTATTTTGCTTCAGAGGGAGCTTATCAAAGAATGGACCTTTTTTTTTTTTTGCAGTTTACGTCCTCCAACGTTAAGTCATATCGGACGATGAATGAAATGGATGATATGATGCTCAAATGAGTCCAGGGTCCATAGAGCTTAGAGTTACCCGACATTCGTCTATTCAGGATAAGGGAAAACCCCGGAAAAACCTTAGCCAGGTAACTCACCCTGAGCGAGATTCGAACTCGGGACCTCTTGAACGTGAGGTAGACATGCTACCACCACGCTATCGAGGCGGGCAAAGAATGGACTCAACACCGGCTAGTGAAAAAATGGATTTCCCTCTAGCAGGATTTTCTATAACCATTATAGTTTCCTTTTATGTAGTATCTATAATATATTTTTGTAAAAGTTTATTTTCTCTCTGTTTAATTCTTATCGAGATAATACATAAGTTGTATTGCTGTAGGTAGAAGAGCATACTGAAGCGATAGTCATATTTAAGTAGTTCATTATGTGTGCTGCAATATGTATGTGCGCTCTTTCTGTGACATCACGAGAAACAACTGAATGGTGACCGTAATACACAAGTATTATACCGTTTAAACTAATAATGTCTAAGTCAAAAATCTGCCCACCTCGTATTGAATATAGAAAAGATATGCAAACAAACAATGTTAGAGGAAATAAAAACGATCGATTCAGGTTCCCTATCGAATATGAAATAAGGATATAGTGAAAGAGAGGATCATTAACAAAGAGGAAAATTGAGAAAGTGAAAAGGAATTATTAAATAATGAATATAATATAAATTTTAAATAGTATAATGTTTGAATATTTCATATAATTAATGAATGCATGTTTTCAGAAGAACAAAACGGATTTAGGAAGGGAATTTGCTGTTCAGACTGCATGTTTATAATACAGCAGAACATTAAGAAACGATGCAAAATTAATGTACCAACTTATATAACATTTATCGATTACGATAAAGCCCTCGACTGATTTTGCAAAGAAACTTTTGGGAAATAATGTATAAATGAGGTTATCCAGAACACGTGGTAAGAGTAATTCAAGGTTTATATTGCGGAAAAGTAAGTAACAATGACAAGGAAATTAAAAATAATCAAGGTTTCAAACAAGGCTGCCCGCATTCCCCAGCATTGTTATGTATATAGGGGGTCGTTCCAAACTCATGTCTCTTATTTTTTGTGTTGACTTAAGATGTCCGAGCCAGATGTCGTTAGTGTAGACGTAACACCTGAATCTTCCTCTTTCATTTGCAGGTGGTTTCGTTGTTCTGTGTTAGTTGGCGCCAGCATAGGAATATTCCAAATTGGAGTCTGGTATAGACGTGAGCATGAAACATAGATGTGTGATGGAATTTCTCACTGTAGAAGAAATTACGCCAATTGAAATTCACCGACGCTTGCTAAAGGTGTGCTGAGGCGAAAAAATAGATGTGAGCAATATAAGGCGATGGTAACGGCGTTTTAGAGGTGGTGAAAGGGGTGTGCATGACAAGCCACGACCTGGTAGACACTGCACTGCTGTCACTCCTCACAATCAAGAGTATCTTGACTAACTCATCTGTGCTGATCGGCAGATAACAACAAAATAATGGTATGAAAACCTTAATGTTGGCTGTAGTGCCTTGGAAACACTGTTGAAATATTTTGGTTATCGCAAAGTCTGTGCAAGATGGTTTCCGCAGATGGTTACAGAAGAACAGAAAAAAAAAAAATAATAATCGAATGGAAATTTGTCAGGACCTTCTGCACCAATATAAAAGCTGCAGGTGACAATTTTCTGAATAGCATCGTTACAAGAAAATGAGATGTGGTATCAGTACTCCTAGCCAGAACCCAACACACAGTCCATGGAATGGCGTCATGCGAATTCTCCGACAAAGAAGAAATTCAAAACACAGCCATCTGCAGGCAACGTGATGTGTGCAGGCTTCTGGGATAGCCAAGGTGTGGTACCTTTAGATTTCCTGCATCCTGAAGCTACCGTCTGTTCAGCACGCTACAAGACGACACTGACTAAGCCAAAAACCTCAATTTCTAAAGTAAGGCAATAAAAGAATACCAAATTTAATCATCAACATGATAATGCCAGGGCCCACACAGGTTTTGCGACTACACAATTGTTTACAAAGTTCAATTGGTAGGTATTATCACATGCACCGTACAGTCCAGATTTAGCGCCTTCAGACTTCCATCTGTTGTCAAAGTACTAAGAAAGTGGTTAACCTTAGGTGGTTAATATTTTTACATGCATGGCATGCAGGCTCTGGTTCATCGTTGGCAAAAGTGCATAACGAATGGTGGTGAATATGTGTTAAAATTACAATCTGTAGGTGAAATATTGCTTTACTTAACTGTGTTGCTGTGATTTACGCATCTCCCTTAGTTTCCATGAATAAAAATGGATGCATTACTCTGGGAACGCCCACCTCGGTAGCGTAGATGGTAGCGTTTCTGCCTCTCGTTCAAGAGTTCCCGAGTTCGAATCTCGGTCAGGGTGAGTTACCTGGATATGGTATTTTCCGGGATTTTCCCTTATCCTTACAGACGAATATATGGTAGCTCTAAGCTCCATGGACCCTGGACACATTTGAGCATTATTTCACCCCCATATCATTCACCATCCGTTATGACTTAACGTTGGAGGACGTAAAATTACAACAACAACGAACAAAAAACTCGGAACAGTCCTCGTACATATATTGACGATGTTATAAGACAATGACAAAAAGACTTCGGTGTAAGTTTTATTATAAATAACAACGCCTTAAACACCATAGACTGTTTTCAGGCTATCAAGTAATATTTGGCAATACAGAGTGTGAACTACAAATGGCAATACACAAATTAGAAGAAATAACCAGAATTTCAGAGACGAAAACAAAAGTGATCGCCTTCCAAGGGACAACCACTTAAGATGTGAAATAGTAATGGATAATAAAATAATAAGATAAATGAATAATTTTAACTATCAGGAATTTAATGTATCTTAATGCCAGAAAATGTTAACATAAACATAAGTAGATTCTGTAGAATAATAAGAAGAACATTAAGAAATAAAACATTAAAAGCATCTCAATTAAAATTCCATAAAACTAAGGCAGTTCTCATGTTAACTTGCCTGGATACTTCTGATAACAGATAGAAGTAAAATAGAACCAGCCGAAATTAAATTCATACGTTCTCTAGTGGGATATACATACACTTTTAGATAAAAAAGCATAATGAGGAGATTAGAACAGAATTAAACATGTTCAACTTAAACGACAGCATATATCAAATAAGAAATAACTGATTATAACACATAGGAAGAATGCCACAAAATGATTACCGCAGACATTACTTCAATACCAACTTAAAGTGAGAAGAAGAGTTGAGAGTCCATGCTCCAGATGTTTTAACTCGATCTCTTGACGTGGAAGCAGGTCAAAGGCTTACACACATAAAGTAGAAGAAGAGGAAGAATATTTTACATTTTCATATCGGTGGACGCAAAGTTGCCTTAGAGGGAAGAGTCCAGTCGGGCAATGTTGCCGACCTCTCGAAGAAGCGGGAATAGGGCAATCATTTCGTCTTGTTGCTAACTTGACCGCCCTCTAGAACATCACGAAAATGTCAGGAGGCCCCGGCGAAACTGTGTTGTCACTGCACAAATACGGCTTGACAGTCTTCCAGAATGCAAGACGAGAAAATTCGGCTTCTGGAAGAACTTACCATGCCCAGCCGGATTATATAAAAGCCGATACAAGGCCTGGGAGTACAGAGTAATGGGAGAAGTGCGGTGCTTCGAGTGCAGCTCCGTGGGGAAAGAGTTGGCAGGCCGAGGAAGGGTGCAGGAATTAGTACACAGGTCAGTAAATGTGCTTCATAGTAAGGAATTAGTGGGCTGTGGAACAGGCAGCGAAGCAGTTCATCAGTGAATATCATAGCTGTATTCTGAATCGGCATGTAGCTCCTTGCAAGAATTGAAACTTATGTAAGCCAGAAAAAATATTAGCAGCACACAGGGTGCGTTGCTAGAGAGACAGACAGGCACTGTACATACGTGTCAAAGTGTTGTATGCCCACCTCGGTAGCGTAGATGGTAACGTGTCTGCCTCACGTTCAAGAGGTTCCGAGTTCGAATCTCGGTTAGGGTGAGTTACCAGGATAAGGTTTTACCGGGGTTTTACCTTATTCTGAAAGACGAATCTCGGGTAGCTCTAAGCTCCATGGACCCCGGGCTCATTTGAGCATCATTTCACCAATTTCATTCATAGTCCGATAGGATTTAAAGTTGGAGGACGTAAATTAAAAAACGTGTTTTATTTGTGTAAAGGAAAGGCTGATTATACGTTAGAATTAAAGTGACGATTTAGTGAAAGTAAAGCAGTTTAGGGCCAACTTTATCGTTTTTTTCACAATATACAGGAAGAGATCAGTAACTTAAAGCATATACTTTATGCAGGAATTTAGCTCGTGTATTTAAAATATCATGAATATATTTTAAACATGTCGTATTTTTTTAATTTAACGTCCTCTAACGGAAATCGGCCAATGAAACGGGTGAAACGATGTTTATATTACACTATGGGCTATGGATAAAAGGGCAGGATAAAGGGCATCCCCGTAAAGAAACCTAAGCTAAATAATTCACCTTACCGGAAATTTGAGCTCGGAAATCCTTGAAAGGGAGCCAGACATGCTACCTCCATGATAACAGAGGCTGGTATCACTTGGATTAATCAGCCATTCAGAATTCTTCCTCCGATTCAGTGTTTTACAGTTCCTTGCCAGGCATCTGATTCCAGAGGCCTATTTGTAAGTCCTGAGGGTGTAAGTCATCCATACAAAGAAAATAAAGAAAGAAGTTACGTACCGCTCTTGTTTTACATGTAAATACACACAAATACCCTCATATAGGTATACACAAACAACCATGCCCTAGGCGGAATTATAATCTGCAATTTACTGCGCCACGAAACACCAGTGCTACACAAAGGCGAGATTGGCTATCGGGACCAGCATTTTATTGGCACTTATTGTAACACAGGTTTAAACTGTATAACCATGTTTACATAGTGCGATAATATAAAGGGAAATATGCATATAATAGGGAAAATGGGTCAATGGTGCACTTGCTATGAGTATATTGATTACTATGAATTGCACTATATGGCAAAGTGTTGAAGCGTATCGGAAAGAATGTGAAACAACGGAGTTAGTAAGTGCGGCTCCTGGTGAGAGATCAACGAAATAACGAAGTCAGCACCTGCGCCTCCTGGTAAAGAATCGCCAATAATTACAATCCAGGTTCACACCAATTAGCTGTTTTCCACTTGTTTACCAGGAAAATATATGAGTCAATTGGAGAATTTAATGTCAGAACTGCACGTCTGCCATGGTAGCTCAATGGGTAAGAGCAACTGGACGGAAACCTGGAGATCCGTGGTTCAAGTCCCGGCCATGATATTGAATTTTTCAGGTTGACTCTATCTATCCAAAACCTTAGTTTGTATCGCTGTTAATTGCTATGGAGTAGGTGCTATGGTTGGAAAGGGAGTTTATTTTTTTCTCCGGGTTTTTCGCAAAATAAAGCGGTATAACTCCGTGGTATAGGCGTTCCGATTACGCGGAAGTCTGCGGGTTTTTCACTAAATAACGAACACTCGTGAATGTAAATATACTTACTTCTCATAGCTTTAAAATATTTAAGTAAATATCAAAATAACATGATATGCACTTCGCACTTCACTGGATGCAAATTGTATTGTACAGATTGGAGCTGCCCAGTTCGTCCTTCTCCAGACTTTGCCAAACTGCCTCGATTTCACCTCAATACTGACTTTTTCTGCAGCTATCCGAAAATTCAGAATTTTCCTAACCCACGCCAATGTTTCAACCTTTCTATTGGTTACTTCATTTTTATCTTAGCTTTAATTGGTCCCTTCTTTGAACTTGAATATTTAACAGCATTCAAAAATAAGTTCTGTGGTATAGCTTTCATCCAAAGAAACGTTAAATCCTTTCGCTACACAACGGGAAATCCAGTAAACTTTACTGTCCAACCTGAGCGTAGCAATATATTTTAGAAAATTTTCCTGTTACTTGTACCGAGAACTAGCAGACTTTCCTTAGTAAATATGTCTATTTTGATTGCTAACTAATAAATATCGAGGTTTAATAGCTTTTTATATATTTATTAAAGTAATTCCACGTGTCACATTTGAACAAATACCTGTATAAAAACCATTTATGTTTGCTATTGAATAATACATAAGTGTTAATAACTCCTGAATTAATAATATCGAATAGTTTATATTTATAGAGGAATGAGTGATCGGAAATATCGCTACAAATGGCATTTGTTTATTCAATGGAGTTCAAAACATTTATTCCCAATTAAACATCGGTATCCAATACTGGATGAAGTACAATGTTTTCTTTATCTGCTACAAAATAATAGAAATAGTAAGCCTTCATGTGAACAATTTATAGAGTATAAATGAAGGCATTTTATGGTGCGTAAAGAAAACCCTTTGAACGCCATATATACGTAAGACATTTTAACCTATCCTGCTATCTTTATTCCAGCTGATACAATTCTTCTTCCTGTAAAGAAGTAAAACTACTCATCTGTATGATGAATAGAAAGCTTAAAAATAAATACGTCCAAAAAGGAAGGAAATCAATAAATAACGTGGGAATATTTAACGATGTATTTTGACAAGCGAAAAGAATCGTTGTTATCTGAATAAGAACTGAGGCGCCTGTTTTGTTTCTCATCGTGGCCTCGTTTGGATATGAAACTTCCATTTGCTGTTTTATCGATCAACTACAGTATGTTACATTCATCATTGTCTTCTTTCCTGATCTAGTTATTTTTTCTTCTGTTTATTCTTTGCCTAAGATATGGCATAGCTTACATTCAGCTTCTGAGCTGTTTCTCAAAATGATATCTGCTATGCTATTCTATATTTCTGATATACTCTTTCATACTAATTTCTTCTTACGGAGCTGGTGTTATGATACATACTTTGTTCAGTAATCTACAACTTAAAAATATTAAGCTCAGTTGGGAAAAAACTGTTGTAGGGTACTAGCAAGTTTTATAATAAGAAAATGGTTATGTTAAACTATTTATAATAATTATAAATTCTTATTGTCCCTGCTCTGGGATTGGTACATCGTTTATTAGTGGCATGAAATATTTAAACCTTAAAGGTTTGTTTAAATCGAATGAACAGAAGCAGAGTACAGAATCACACATTATTCTGTAATCGAACGCTTATTATACCCCTGCCTGCCTGGGTAGCGTATATGGTAGCGTGTCTGCACCACGTTCAAGAGGCTCCGAGTTCGAATCTTGGTCAGGGTGAGTTACCTGGTTTTTCCCAGAGTTTTTCCGTATCCTGAAAGACGAATGTCGGGTAACTGGAACCCTGACTCATTTGAGCTTCATTTCATTCATCGTTCGATATGATTTAACGTTGGAGCACGTAAATTAAAAAAAAAAAAAAAAAACTCTGTTCTGCCCTTACCGGTTATAGCAATTCCCTTAACCCTTTGGTCGCCCATGCTAAGAGATCTTACTCAGTATTAATTTAATACTTTGTGACTAATCACAATATGAATGGAAACGATATTTGAAATCCTTCAATTTAATGGGAATTTAATTTGTAATGAAAAAGGACTATCTAGCGTAGGAGGCGTATGCTGAGTTTGGGAGAAACTATTCAATCAAGTCAATAGAAATTACACTGAACTTTTGTTTCAGTTTTCAACTTGGTAAATGCTCCCTTTACCTTCATTTAAAACATGTATAACCACACTATTTGATATAAAACATCTTTAGATTAGACTAGATTCATTTGCGTTTAGTGTATTCACTAAATTGAGCCATAAAGGTCTGTGGACAAGACCAGAAGTATAGAATTTTATTGCATATATACTTCAAAATTTAACATCACAGACACGTTATATACAGGAAATATGAAAAGCAATATGGAAAACAAGGGGTAATTATACAGATAAAAAATCACCTTTTAATGAAATTGCAATTGGCTTTTGCTAGTACGTCTTCAACTTTTTGAAATGCATATGATTTACTTTCATTTCTTCAAAACATATATGTTAAAATAGCTTTTGAACAGGTACCAAATATTTATGGAAATCATTTGTAATTGGAACAGTTGGATTCTACTTACAGAGCTACATAGGTAGTATCGCATAATTTGTCATTCAGATAATCTTGTAGAGAATTAATTGATTTTGACATTATCTAGTATTTTAGTTTCATAGATTTTAATGTAGATTCAAAAAGTTATTTTCGAAACAGCTATTCTAATATTACTACTTCTACTATTACTACCACTCCTATTAACTATAGTTTCTTAACAATAGTAATTTGCATTGAATCCCAAATGCGTCCATTTTCTGCCAAAGTTAAGGTTAGTCTTATAATGCCACCAAAAGTAATCTGACTTGATACAAAGAATACATCTTATACCAACATGCTCTCGTGCATCCGTTATATGTAATAGCATTAATTTTAAAGGCGACACCTTTATCAATGTTTAGAATACATTTTTGCTCAGGAAAGTTTTCAGATTAAGCTGGTATGACATGCAGGTAGAGTGTTCAAATTTTGATGGTCGTAATAAGTTTTAGCGATTTAGGGGAAAGCATAGCCCGAGGAGGAGGGCGAGGAAGCAAGGATGTCAGTCTTATATGCCTCGGGTGATGCTTCGCAAGGAAAATTTACAAAACACCTAACACTACCAAAATATATGATATTCATGTATTTTAATTATCTGAATTTCCGTATTTTAAATTTTACTAGTTTTCAAGGTTCACTTGTAATTAAAACTTACAAAGTACAATGACAAAATGGGGCTTCACAGATCATTGATAAGAATTTAAGATATAAATTTTATTAATCAATGAAGTATATTAAACACATGATATGTTAATCAAAATCATTACACTTGGTTTTTGAGAAATGAGAACATAACAAAGCAATCTCCATGTAAAGGTCAGTTTGAGTTTCTTTAAAATTTTAAATGTTTCTCCCTGGAAATTGCTGAAGTTTCTGCTGCTTGTTATTTAAATGTTCTGTAAGAATTTAGTGAAGGAGGCGTGAAGTGTCCAAATTATTAATGTAGAGAGAGAGAGAGAGAGAATACTGTATTTTTTTTTTCAAATATCATGCTATACTCTAGTATATGTATTCACATAGTAGCTTCGGTCATCTAGCTAATGAAAAAAATATATATTTTAAATCCTTCAAACTAGGTCTTATCGATGATCAATGAAATGACCAAATGATGCACAAATGAGCCCACGGTCAATATATCTTTCAGTTACCAGATTTGTATTTTTTCAGCCGGGGGGGGGGGGGAATGCGGAAATGGGAAAAGTAGTCAAGTAGCACCTTCACATTTCCTTTGATAGGGTGCGGATGGCGCGGGTACGCGGGACACCTCCCTGGCCCGTAAAATGGTCGTGTGCCCTGCAGTCTGAAGTGGTGCAGGTTCCCCGCAGTGGAGGCATCTTATGTAGCGACGCAGGTGGAGGCGGTGTATACGTACTCGCAGCAGAGTCGACACGGTATATGCCCCTCTGTGCAACTCACCTCAATTGGTAGGTTCTGCCCTGTAAAGGGCAGGCCATCCGCAAGTGTGGCCTGGAAGTCAGCCATATTGCCAAACTGTAGCTGGACAAGTACTGAACCTCAGTGTGCAAGACTTCTGTGCTGAAGGCCATGTATTTCTGGCTGCGGCGAGTATGTGCCGATAGGGTAGATGGAGTGGTACCCCGCGAATTACGGCGCTGTGGCACTCTGGTGTTTGCTGCTGAGGGTGGAACGCTTGGTGGTGAGATGACTGTGGTCTCTTTGGGAAGTAGATGGCGGCCGTGATCGCAGATTGTGAGAAGCGCTAGTGGCTGCTTCCATGTACATATTTTCAGGGTTGCGGTGAGCTGCTTCCCCTAATAGTTCTGCCAGGAGATGGGCTGTAATATCAGCTGGTTGATCCTCTAATTCAAATTATGCTTTGATTATAATTATTTTCTAGTAAACCTTGGTGACTTCATGTAACTGTAATTCCTGATGCTAAAGGTACTGTAGTATTAAGAAGTGGAACTTGAAGAGCATTGAAAGGAATAATTCAGGGCCCGTGAAGTGGCGGGTGCTGCCTGAGGAGGCTGCCCTCTGGAAGCTACATATGCGCTGTGCAGCAAGTGTGAGACTGTGAAGTTGGATGCAGCGGTGGTGCGGAAGACCTCAGTGTCTCCGCCCAGAATTTCCCACTCAGCGGTGGCTGCGTGACGGGATCCGCTGAGGCAAGAGGTGGCGTCCGGGAGTGGCCGGCGACAAGCTGTGGTGGCTGCAGGCTGGGAGCTCGGGTAGGTGCTTTTCAGCTGGCCGGTGAAGTCTATGGTGGCTGCACATTGGGAGACCAGGCGGAAGCCTGGCGGCCCGCAGTGCAAGGTTTCGGCCTCTTCTTCGTCATCAGAGAGAGACACAGAGACAGAGAGAGAGAGAGAGAGAGAGAGAGAGAGAGAGAGAGAGAGAGAGAGAGAGAGAGACAGAGAAAATCAGTTTTCTCTTCGGAGTGGTGAAGGTCCTTAGGGTTACTAGATATTCATCTTTGAGGATAAGGAAAATCCCTGAGTAAAACCCTATCCAGGTAATTTAACTTGATTGAGATTCGAGCTGGGCTTCTGTTAAGTATATGCAGGCACAAACGATGGTGAACATAGTGAAGTAGTACGCTCCCATGATGAAAGATAATTAATGTTTGCTACTTCTGGCGGCTTTAATTGTGAAGTCCCATGGTCTAATCGAGTGTGTAGATAGGTTGTTCAGCAGTAACGCATGTGACTGGCATTCACGGGGTAGTGGGTTAGATTATGCAGACCACCCATTGTAGTTTACTCTTTTCGTCTTCCTCCCTTGGGGAATGCTAGGGTCATATTTATGCCACGATTTTGTTCTCATCATTTTCTTTCTTTCCATTTATCACCTTGCAGGTGTACTAACATGATCGTGCTGTATGATAGTGCCGGACAGATGGCGTGAATGTATGTAGATTGCGAATTTGTTCAACATGCTAGATTGCCTTATGTGATTGTCCAACCAACGTGTGAGGGGCGACACCTAGGGATATCGGATCCGGCATGCTGATACCCCTGTGGGGTTGCTGATTCCTCCCAAGGTTATGCGTAAGGGAACGCCTACTAGATATAGGTGGTATCGAGGAAACGAAATACTCAGGGTGAACCAAAATCAAGAGCAGCGTCTATACAGTTAGGTCAGCTATAAATGTGTAGGTAGAACTCATAGACAAAGAGAAGGAGGTTTATCTAAGGGAAGGCACCCAAATAAAAAGCTGATGCAGATTGCAAAGCTGAAATGTGGCAGCCTCATTACCGAAATATATATGCACAGCCCTCGTAAGGCGGTCAGATTAAATTAAATTACTGGAAAGCGAAGTCGAAAGCCTGATGGGCATACTGTTGACGGACAAAGAACGAAAAGGAAAAAACGAATCAAATGGCGCTATTGATAACCTCAAACATAAGAGGATTAAATAATAAAAACATTTAAATAAGGAAGAAATGATGATTGACTATAGGGAGGAATAAATGCTCTGTAATAAGGGGGTCTCATAATAGCAGTTTTTTATTTTGTTGTTTTGGAACATTTATTGGGTTTGTTTCGTTTGGCAATGCTATTAACAGGATGTCATGGCTAGGGACACGCACACTGCGAGCATATATCAGTCTTCATTTGTTAATAAATAATTACAAAATGGGGATAGCAAAGTTTTAACTTAAAATCTTTCTTAGATACCACTGGAAACAAGATTATAAAGGCGCTGCCACAGATCGAAGAATATGCGAAGTGGAAGGAGCAGGTGTCGTTGGTGAGCGTGTGGTGCAACTGTGGTTCCAACGTTTCAATAATGGAGACGAAAACACTAAAAATTTACCATGTTCTGGAAGACCTAAGGTATGAAATATTAAGTCTACGCGCCATGTTTTGCGAAAAAAAATGTGTAAAAAGTACCCGCAGGCTTTCAGAAGAATCTTTTGCATTAAGACACTTGAAAATCATTCAGAAGCTGTAGCTGAGGTAGGTGAACTGACACCTCAACAAACTGAACATAGAGTCGATATCTTTCATCAGCGCATCTGTAATTCCATGGATGATAAATTTGTTAGCAGAATTGTCACTTGCGATGAAAAATGACTATATTAACGAAACCCTAATATCTCGAAACAATGGCTTGATCTCAGCGAAACTGCCTAAGTCAATGTTTAAAAAAATAAGTTCGGTCACAAAGCAATGATGTATGTCTGGTGGCATTTTGAGGGCGTGATTCACCTGCAGTTTGTTCCAAGCGGGTGGCGATTGATACTGGAACGAGTTCATGCGTTTTGAGAAGGAGATAGCCAGTATTAGTTAACTAAAATAGTGTTTTGTTGCTACAAGACAATGCAACCCCATACTGCACAAACAATCATGGAAAAATGCAGGAATTGGAAGGAATCGAACTGCTACCACACCCAACATACAGCCCCGAATTCGCATCACCAGATTATCATCTTTTTCGTTTCCATGGCCCTTTTCTACGTGGAAGAAATTTTGACAACATTGAAGCGGTGCAAGTGGGTATCACCGAATTCTTCATATCAAAAACGAGACTGGTACCATCGTAATCCTCGCTGAACGATGCTTCAGGACAATAGAATTTAATAGCCTAGAGTTTGGAAATTAGTTAATAGCTCATCAGAACACATTTCAAATAATTGTTATTCTTAAATATCAGCAACAGCACATTGCCGTTCACATCCTTGTTCTAAAAATACAGGCCTCAGCCGCGGATACCATTTTGTTTTTACTTGGACCACAGGCCGTGTGGGTATTTCCGGGAACGAGGAGGCGGACGCGGCTGCTGTGTCCGATTGCCGTTTGCCCTGGAGTATAACAACTACGGTACCATATCCGGATGTGCAACATGTTTACCGTCGCCAACTGCTATCTGCTTGGTAGCACTCCTGGACGGCTTGGGAAGGCACACAACTCCGGGCGATAAAGGAGAGCGTACAACCCTGGCCAACTTCCTGCAGAGATAACCGGGGCGCCGAGGAGATACCCGGCTGAGAATTGGGCACACATGAGCGACCCATGGCCGTTTGTTAAGAGGGGAACCGGCGCCTGTGTGTGTTCCGTGTGAAGTACGCCTTACTGTGCGGCATGTACTGCTCGATTGCCCGCAGTACGTTCCTGTTCGCCAGTCTTTGGGCTTGGGGACTAACTTGCTTGGTGTTTTAGGGGACGACCCAGTAGTCGTGGTTAAGGCACTGTGGTTTGTTGCTGAAATCGGTTTTAATAAACAAGTCTGACTTAGATTTTATCTTTTTTATCTTTGATTTTAAACTGTTAGTCTGGTGATTGTTTGGTTTTTAACTTTTTACTCTGTACTTCGTGTGGTATTTTATTAACCTTTGGATGTACTTTTAATTTTTGGGTGTTTTTATTTTATTTTACCTTTTAGCTTAGTTTGTGTGGCTTTTAGTTCTTAGCGTTGTCTTCTGGCCCAAATCACCTCGTTGTCGACGGGCCCTAAGACACCACACACTCACTCACTCGCTCCAGCAAATATATGACGTCATCGGACCCAGTGGGGGAGAACATACCCTTAATTTTCCTTCTCTGTCTTGGCAAAGTAAAGTATTTCTAAGCCATCACACAGCGACCCTCACATAACATATTTATTGCTTAAAGCTTACTGTATTCCCGTAATCTTCGCAAAATTACCTACATGAAAAATATATGTCATGACAACTTCTCATTATTTTGAATATTTTTATTTCGATTATTATGCAGTGGATTGAAGACCAATCGTTTGTAACAATAATTTTCCCAAGAGTGTAGGGGTAGCATTTGCTTGCAAAATATCGTAATTGTGCTCAAATGGGCGTTTAGTAATTAATGTTAATATCGTGACGTGGCAACGCCTAATCCAATATGTCTGTTTCTTTCTCTGTGAAAAAGCATTTGCGCTCCCTGTCTTAGCTAAACCGAATCTGGAGTGCCTTCAAACGATCAACTACAGCAACCGTCCAACCACACCTTAGAGTTCAAACAAGTTCTTAGGAACGTTTTTTTTTTAATTTACGTCCTCCAACGTTAAATCATATCGGACGATGAATGGAATGGATGAAATGATGCTCAAATGAGCCCGGGGTCTATAGAGTTTAGTTACCCGACATTCGTCTTTCGGGATAAGGGAAACCCACGGAAAAAACCGTATACAGGTAACTCACTCTGACCGAGATTTGAACTCGGGCCCTCTTGAACGTGAGGCATACGCGCTACCGTCTACGCCACCGGGGTGGGTTTTAGGAACGGTACTGGAGGTATTGACACAGTCATCATGAGATCACCAACACTATGAGCTCTGGTTCATTTGAGCATCATTTCACCCTTTTTCATTCATAGCCCGATGTGACAACGTTAAAGAAAAAGGACAGAGAGAGAGAGAGCACAGAGCAACGCTGTTCGGATAATAACCTGTTTTGTTAATTGAATGTGAACCATATTAAAACATTGCCATGCGGCAGAATACTGAGATAAAGTTAAAATATCATATGAATTACACTTACGTAACTTTCACTACATATACTTAAAAAAGACATTTTACATCTATCTACAATACGCTAATCAATATTTACCTTAAATGGTTTTATCATATATTTCCTTGTAGGTACAATGGGAACAAGATTTAAGCTTTAAGGGATAATCACATTTTGAATGATGAATTAGACATTTTGTCTTCTTTGCATGTTTAGAACATAACAACCCGAATAGCGACTATATATTTGAGAACAGTATGAGTCTTTGAATTCGAAACAATAACAAGCAACTCCAGCAGTAGCGTCATCTCATGCTGCCGCACAGTGTGCGGGAGCGCGTAAGGGTAGGTTTCCTTGGCCATAACCATGACCAAGATCCTGAGCATGGTACGAAGGGGATTGGACGTCGGCAGAGCGTTGGGTGATTGCTGTCAACGTCGCGATATGGTCGTTCTGATCTGAGTGGCGTCCTGCGATGCTTATGGTGATTGTTTCCTCTAGTTGACCTAGACGTGGAGCAATGTTAAGCATCTCGAAGTGGAGGTCATAAATGTACTCTCTGGAGGACTGTGAGGCTGAGATGGCGTTCTCAAGTGAGACCAGACCGGCTCCAATGGTCAGTACCTGCCTCGGAAGATCCTGCAGGGCTTCCCTCAGGCCTTCTTCGTGAAAGGAGGTAGGTGCTGCTACGGTAGGTGGTAAGCGTGGAACATCTTCCCTAGTCGTTGGTGTGCTGCGTTGTATTTGAAGCCTGGTTCTGGGGTAGCGTGGGCACTGCGCCTGACTTTTAAAATAGCCTAGACCATTGCAGTTGGCCTTGTATCTGCGTCGGTGCCGTAGATCATGCTTCCTGCATTGGGCGGTGAGGCACTGAGTCCCACAGTAGTGGCAGTGCAGGTGGAGGAGCACTGGCCGTAATTGCAGCAGCGCTGACAGGGGATGTGTCGCTCTAACTTTCTTGCCTCGATTCTGAGACAGCGCCACAATAAGGGCAGTCCTGTCCTCAAGGCAGCATCCTTCTCCGAGCTGTCGGCCAGATGCAGGCGCACTAGCGTGGTGGTGCCCATTCTCGGTATTATTCGGTGGACTCTCCAGGCAGAGGGCCATCTCTGTTTTGCAGCGGAGAGAACAAATCTGTACGGGAGATCACGGGTTTCCCCGCTGATGACCACGGTGCAGGCTCCTGTGGAGGTGGCTGGCGCTGGTGAGGAATGCAAAGATCTTGGTGGTGTCTGCTGTGCTGCAGCGGCGTAGGAAAGCCGCTGATCAGTTGCGTGTGGCGGCTCCGGGAGTTGTGCTTCTGCAGGTGAAGTATCTGCGAACTACTCTTTAGGTGCTGGTGGTGCAGTCTTCTGCGTCGTGGTGGTCGCTGTAGAGAAGACAAGTGAGGGCGAGCTGGCTGCTGCCTGTTGCCTGGCGGATGTGCTGGGTGCGTCTTTCTCAGTTGCAATTGCCCAGAATTTTCCTTTCAGGTCACCGTGAGCTCCCCGCTCAGTTGCCGGTATTATTTTATTTATTTATTTATTTATTTATTTATTTATTTATTTATTTATTTATTTATTTATTTATTTATTTATTTATTTATTTATTTATTTATTTATTTATTTATTTATTTATTTATTTATTTATTTATTTATTTATTTATTTATTTATTTATTTATTTATTTATTTATTTATTTATTTATTTATTTATTTATTTATTTATTTATTTATTTATTTATTTATTTATTTATTTATTTATTTATTTATTTATTTATTTATTTATTTATTTATTTATTTATTTATTTATTTATTTATTTATTTATTTATTTATTTATTTATTTATTTATTTATTTATTTATTTATTTATTTATTGCAATTTACGTCCTCCAACGTTAAGTCATATCGGACAATGAATGGAATGGGTGAAATGATGCTGAAATGAGTTTGGGGTCCATGGAGCTTAGAGTTACCCGACATTCGTCTATCAGGATAAGGGAAAACCCCGGAAAAAACCTTATTCAGGTAACTCGCCCTGATCGAGGTTCGAACTCGGGACCTCTTGAACGTGAGGCAAACATGCTACCACCATGCAAGAAGTCTTCCTGCGAGCTGCGGTAGTTTCTTTCTCCTTCCGTCCCATCTTCAGTCCACGATGTGCACTCCTCGGAGCAAAATTTCCGCCGAATGTAATTAACCGACCCAGCATGCGCCTAGAGACCCGGGAAAACCCCGAGAAAAACTCATGGGTTAGGTAGGTCGATCACGGGAATGGAACCCGGGCCTCCCGAATGCGGGCCACAGACGAAACTGCTGTAGCCATCCAACTCGATGTATATACAAAAGACTTAAATTGTCTCCAAAATAAAAATCTACTGGTTTAAGTCAGATGAACGTGGAGGACATGAATTGATCACCTCTTCCTATCCATCTACCAGGAAACCTGCTACACCTATTCAGAAATCGGCGGACAGAGGCCTTCATCGTAAATAGACTGAGTACCGGTGCCTAACAAGCGAACAGCGTACTTTACTATAGTACAATGGCAACAATGGTGAAATCCATCACCTCCACCTAATTTAATCAGATATGAAAACGAATGTTTACTACTGTACTACTTAGCACTTTTCTCTTGTGGGGTTATGGCCACAGGGCAGCTATATGTTACACATCTTGCCGTGTAAACAGAGTTCAGCTCTACAATGAAAATAAACAATTTCTGGACTTATGTTCTTATAAAATATTTATCCTCTATTTGCAAGAAATGCTTTCCCAAAGCCTTGACATAGCTTTTCGTAACATCCTGTATAAACTGTATGCTTAAACATATACCTACATGTTTAATTTAACAATGTTTTCCTATATTTTATGATTGTAAATAAAAGGCATTCATAATGAAGAGGAGTATAAAGGCTATTCTCAGAAAATTCAAAATACACATTTCAATATTCCTAAAAACACAATAAAGTCGAGTATGATAAAATCAAAATTTTAGCAAATATTTGGGAAATATGATTTCTAATAAATTCGATATGTTTGAAAATATTTCCATGTTAAGACACAAGCTTCCTCTGGTTGCAACATGGTGGATATGATACACAGGAACTGATCCGGTTGTTGCGTAATTGTTCGTAAGCTGCATCTGTGAAGTGCGTAGTTGTGGGCAGTTGTGTGCTGTGTCGTTGCAAGCAGTTGAGGGCAGTTGATTGTCTGAGGGCTACCAACACTGTTGTTAACACATAAATTTCCAGGAAGGAACTATATTTAAGTACTTCTGAACCATGCCGGAGCGTCCTTAGTTTATATGGCCATATAAACAAAGCGGGAAAATGTATTAGTCCGCCGGCGACCGTGTTATTTTATTCCGACGTGGCAAAAAGTTGTGTGCCGTCAAGAAACCTCGATGCGAAGTTTTGCTTTGCCGTTTTCGATGTTTTAGTAGCTTAAAGGAAAGCACATTTACGTTAACAATAAATGCAAGGGTGTGTATACTGAGTAATATCATTTTCCTTTTGTACGTTAAAAATGACTGAATGTTTACAACAATTACTCATACATTTTGGTCCTTCATATAACCTTACTTCATTTATAAATTAAAAATTAAGGCACTGGTCTTTCTTCGGTATAACAGTGCTAAATAAAAGCGTATAGCCTATTTTGACAATGACTTAAAAGTTGTAATGGTATGCAACTGAAAAAAAGTATTTTACGTATCTAACTGAAATCTGACAACGGGCTGAGGCGGTCCAGCCCGTTGTGAACCACGTCGAGCTCTCCCTTGTGCTCAACGCCTCACAATTAATGATCGGTGGCGTGAGGAGGTTAAGGAAAGGGAGATTGTAATCGGTTCGAGGTGACTTGTAGCTTCCGCATGAGATTTCTCATCTGTACTTCAGGAGTGGGTGCGTCCTGACTGGTTGTGGGTTAATGAGGACACCTCGAATCTTGTAGACAGAAGTTTATTGTGGTCCTTAGACTCCTACGCTGGCCACCATAAAGTCGTCCTCGGTGTGGTTGCTGAGTTAAGCGTCACTGTCAATATTGTGATGTGAAGCACAGAGGCAGTAGCACTGTGTAGTCGAATTGGATATACTCATCGTACTCCCAATGCATTACTCATTGTGCTAACTCTCACTGGAGGGATTGTTAAATATTGCACTTTGTCTCTGTGTATGGCGCGGAAGTGTACTTCTTAGGCGGCGCCGAATACGCGTCCGTCTCACATAGAACTCAGGACCGAAGTGCTCTTATTAGCAAAACCTACTCTCCGCCATCCCTTTGAGTTAACCCCACTCTATGTATTTCTCGGAGTTTGCAAATTCACATGAACAAATATCAATTTTCTATTGGCTTTTAACTATCCTCACTTCAGATCAGTGTTGAGAATTTCCAGTTTTGGACCTAACATCAGAGACGCTTTCTCTAACGGTCCACGTGCAAAAATTTATGCTAAGGCATGTTCTCTGCGAGACGGTTGAAGTCTTATAGCCTGTTGTCAGAAGCACGCATGGAATTTTAACAATGGGTAGGTTTCCGACTGGAAGGCGCCAAAATTTCCTTGAGGGCAAGACAGACAATAGAGTAGGGTTGTTTGTTTACAGGGGTTGCACAGGGAGTTTACTGACCGTCGTAGAGTGGCGGTCACTGCGGTGGTCCCCGGAGTATATGCTAGCATTATGGCATACGTCTATTCTGGTATACGTCATTTATTTATATTTGTAAATCTATCATTTATTTATATTTATTCGTTTGTGTCAATGTATTTCTGATATCAAGTTATATGTCGTCTCAGTGTTCTTAGGTGACAGGGGCTGCTTCAGGACGAAATCCTTAAACGACTTCCACTTCCAAATTTCTTTCGACAATTTCTGTCACAACAATGTTCACGCTCAGCAGTTATATTTTTTCAGTATCTGTTCACAAATTCAAAACCTATGCCACGAAGAATAACGTGGAAGCTCGTTTAAGCTCGGTAAGTCGGGATTACTGTTTAATGCTTGAAGCACTTTTATAATTCTTGGTTGCTAATTTTCCTGAAAGAAGCTGTGAATCTTGCACGAACAGCAACTTTAACTAATTCACCATATTCATCTTCAACAACTGGTTTCTTTTTCCGAGATTTTCCTGGGGTGGCATTCAACACTTCGCTTCGAGTGGCATTAAACTTGGCGCTAAGGCACCGGTTTATTCTGCTGACAAATTAAGTCCTCCATTGCTGCAGTCAGATATTTTTACACAGCTTGCAATGTATATTCAAATAATTTTTTGTCACTTTTTAAAGATTTCCTACTGTTATGTTTACATATTTCGCGGAGGCACCATGTTGCACACCTAATCCACCACTTACTTCTGCTTTTAAACTGCACAAGTGCAGTGTGCACTCTAATTAATATATATATATATATTCATTTCGCTTACTCATGCCAAATAAAAAAGTAATTAATTATTGTGGACTGTTGCATTTGCAGTAATGTGAAGCTGTTTATATGCATGGGATTTAAAGCCTCTAAAGCCATCCGCAGAGAGATACAAGACCAAACAATGTTCTTGCACACGTATAGGTGTTTTTGTTTACATCGCCGTATAAACTAAGGACAGTCCTGTTAGAGTAAAGTCTGTTTAGTTAACGCGTGTGCACGTCGGCCGACTCCTTTGACGAATCCTTATAATTGTTTTACAACCCCGGCCTTCCTTCTCCCAGTCCGTTCTGCAAGGTAGCAACCTCTCTCGATACGTCATGGGTAACGTACGAGGTTTCATCTAAATAAATTATCTTATGCCCATTACTGTGAAACTTCCTTAGTTTTGACACATATATGTATATCGCCAAGCTACAATTCTACTGGATTCCATAATAACCCTTATTCAAAGTGCGGTATTTGAAACCCACCTCCTTTAAGAGGCCGCGTTAAGTGCAGTGCCCATAAGGAAAATCACAAATTTCTTGCAAATGTGCAACCAATTCGTCTAAGGTGGGTACTCTCCCTTTTGCAAGGAATCTATAAATTTCTCGGCGAATTAAATCGCATGTGAAATTATCTACTTTAGAGAAATGTTTCCTTTCGTTTTCACACTTGATCAGCGTCTTTGGTATTCCTTTTATCACAATATTTCTTACTGTATTTCTGTGAATACCCAGAATTTATCATCAGGTTCATTTCATGACCCCTTACCAAGATTATTTTTCAGCACATATTTATATGTTCTAAGCAAGCGCTTAAATTTGCTTAGAAACAGTTCCCGTTATAGCTTTGTTTTTTAGGCTTTTCCAGTAACATATATCGGCCAAACAACACTTTCCAATCTATTCACACTTTGATTATCTTCACTTGACTGAAAGTTATCTACTACTTAATTTGCATTTACCACTTCCTTTCCCTCCCACGGTCTCCACATTGTGACACACAACGAATTTCTGCACGCTATGAAACAGATCAACGGGAAGTTGTAACTTTGGCAACTAAGTCTCCACGTGGAGTAAACATGCGACTGTCATTTCAAGAAAATCAGAATTGCTATTCGTCCTCCACGACAGTGTTCCATTTCTGAAGTGTGGAGATAGATTTATGACGGTCATTAGAGGGCGGTGGGGTCGTAAGTGCAAACGCGTTGACTAGACAGACTTTACTGTCCTCCACAGGAGAGATAGTCTCCGAGGCCTCAGACGCAGGGTGGTTGGAGAAGGTTCGCACAGCCTCCCTGGTTTATGAAGCCCCATGTGAGTACAGTTACAGACCATTCAAAAACATTCTGACGGCTTCTGCTTTTGTGAATGAATCTTCCCGGTTTTAGTGTACAGAGTGAATAGGGCACATGTTTTTATCGGTTCTGCTCCTTGTGTAGCAGGCGTTCTCTGCCACACACATTCGCTGTCATTGTCCCACTGTGTAAGGCAGCACATACCTTTCAGGGACCTTCTTTGCGTTGCTGGACAGTAGTAAAGCTGCACCGAGTCATGGTTCCCGGCATTACAAAGCTCATTTTCATATTTACAAGTTGTGCACAAAGCTACTTGAGTTTAATCGTTTTGCATTACGAAGAGCTTCATTTTGCATGAATAGAAACTCAGATATATTTAATAAAATTTGATCCGTATAATATAGCTCCACTCCATTAGACGCTTTTGTGGAGCTCTTTGTGTGATGATTTCCAGGCTAATTTACAGAATCCTGCGGCGGTCATTGCGGCGGTTATGTCTGTTCTGTACAATTCCCAGTTGTTGTGTGATTATATCTATGAATAGAGCAGAAGCTTACACCAGTAAATGTTGAATGGAGTATTGTGCTGCTATCTACTAACACAAACATGTTGCATCTGCTGATGTGTTAAGTCACTTTCATCCATTATTTTGCAAACAATAGCTATAAAATAAGCATGTTCAATTGCCTTGTTCATATCATCTCATTTGTCTCTACTAAACCTTATGAATGTGCATATTTCAACTCATCAATGACATTAAAATTCGAATCCTTGCGTGTTAATGATTAATCATCCCATAAGTCACTAATTTGTTGTAGCTGTGAAAATGTTCATCTGCAAAGGATTCATATGCATTATTATCCAAACTTATCACCTACAATAAAAGTGATTGGCATTTTGTGAGCACTTCTGTTTACCATTAACCACATGGACATATCGGCGGCCCATTTGCCTTGGTTGTGTACATTACTCCTAAATATACATTCTAATTCAAAATTCCACACCTTGGATAGAATGGGGAATATTCTTGGCTTCAGAAAAATTCTCAGCCCCCTCTGGCAGTCCTCAATATCCGAAGGCGGGACTCCCGGTGCATGCATTATTTTAATAATTACAAAGGACTCGAGGATTTGAAGCGTTAAATTGAACGAAAGATGTATTCCTTTGAGTTGACTTTACATATCCAATCCCCTAAGCATATTATAACAATTGCTTATTATATTAACTTTGTAAATCCGGACAAAAACAAAATCAGTTCATATTTACACATTTCCTTGTAGGATGCAGTAAGTAAAGCAATCATTTTTAAAGAGTGGGTTGCTAGGTGATTGTTTTCAGTTTACTCTCTCTCTCTCTCTCTCTCTCTCTCTCTCTCTCTCTCTCTCTCTCTCTCTCTCTCTCTCTCTCTCTCTCTCTCTCTCTCTCTCTCTCTCTCTCTCTCTCTCTCTATGTCTCTGTCTTCATGATCATGAGAAAGGGAATAGTGATTTAATATTTGAGAAAAGCTTCACGTATGACGAGGGCTGTTCAATAAAGATTGATCATAATTTTTTTACGGTCATAATTTTTCGCACTAAAATTCAATCTTATATTCCGTTAGCTTAATGTGAAACAAAACAGGCCGTAGTAGCTTCATTGTTGGTACGCCTGGTTCACACCTGTGAGAACCAGGTAAGTTCAGACATGTTCAGTATCGCCTACCGCTGCAATGGAGGTAACATGCAGTTAAAGTTGATGTTAGAGGAAGATCCGGACTTTATTTCAAACGTAATCACTGATGTTGAAACTTGGTTACATCATTTTGATCCTGAGAGCAAACAACAAAGTTCAGTGTGGAAATCTCCTTCATCACCAATCCCCAAAAAAGCAAAAGTTGTTGCTTCTGCTGGGAAAGTTCTGGTCATCATATTCATTGATATTCATGGAACGCTTTATCAGTATGTTGTACCTGCACACACATCAGTAACTGAACAGTACTACAGGAATGTCCTGAAAACACTGCAAGTCCATATCAGGCGCAAAAAACCACATTTACATGAAGCAGGCTGGATAATACACCATGACAATGCGCGGCCACACATTGCCAATGTTGTTGCTGAATATCTTGCAAAAATCAACGTGAAGTGCATCCTTCACCCTCCCAGTAAAACGTATTTAGCCCCATGTGACTGTTTTCTATTCCCTAGCTTGAAGAAACTCCTTCGTGGGAGGCATTATCCATCATAAGAAACAGTGGTGAAGGCTGGAGAGGCGATTTTGAAGGATCTCTCAAAAATGGTTTCCAGTATGTGTTTGAAGACAGGCGGAAAAGCTGGAACAAGTGCATTGCATTCAAGGGAGACTATTTTCAGAAGGAGCATCAAAATTATGAGGATGAGTAAAGGAAAGTTGTAAAACAATTGCGATCACTCATTATTAAAGAGCCTTCGTACATTCTCACAACTTTCTCTTGATACTATTGTCAATATTTATCATCATAATCATCATCTCTTCTTCATAGATTAGATCTTGGCCTCTTCCAATCACACATCTGATCAGCCGAGCACTTTCTTTGTCTTTCTAGGCTAATACAAATATGCAATTTTTGGTAACATATGCTCTGGCATTATTTCCACATGCTCTGTCCAATTGTAATTATGTTGTTCTCTCTGTTGAAAAACTGTCTATACTTTTATTTACCCTCTAATATTCACATTAGTAATGTGTACTTGTACAAATTTTCACATAGTTTATACGATGGTGGTCTGAAATGTTCTCTGTCTCATCCAAAGATCGCAGCACTACTTGCATAATTTTCTTTTGCCTTATGTTGGTACACATGTTAATAGACATGAAGCGGGATATTTACGCAAAAGGTGTAAATGATGGAAGATCGTTAATTATTCTCACTTTCTGTGTCGATCTTGAGGAATTATGCCTCGGCGCTCTGGAAAAATGCGTCTTCTCTCTCTCTCTCTCTCTCTCTCTCTCTCTCTCTCTCTCTCTCTCTCTCTCTCTCTCTCTCTCTCTCTCTCTCTCTCTCTCACTCTCTCTCTCTCTCTCTATCTATCTATCTATCTATCTCTCTCTCTGGCCGTAGTATCAGATCAAGAATAATTTGTAGAAAACAGTAACAAATTTTCTCTTCTTCAAAATATTGGAATTTATTCTACCAAAACCATTATTATATCCTATCACAATGTTAAGATCTGTAGATAATATCCTTTTATAAAATACTTAATACTGAATCCTTGCAGATTAAGATTCTGCGAACTTGCAGATTGGCACTACAGTTAATACATCTTTACACTTCAATGATCAGACGATGAGTGAAGCCGAAACTATTTCTTTCTTACACACATGCTATTTATGTATCTTAAATACACACTCAAAATAATTCTGCACACCCTCGGAGAGACACATTGTAGCTACGTCTTTCTCCTACGAAGTTCTTAAGCAGAAGAAAGATCTTCAAAACTTTTAACAACTTTTTCTCATATCAGGTTGTCATGGTTACAGCATTACCTACCTTACATTTTATCCTTTAACTATTATTTTTACAAAACATGAAATATCTAAAATAACTGCTTCCGACCCTATGTAAAAGTTCAGGTCATTCCGGGCAATAGTTGACTAGAAAATTGTTTGAAGCAGTGGAAGTGCGCATTGCTTTGAAAATGGGGAAATTTGAGTATCGTGGTGTGAAAAAGTTCTTCGTAAAGGAAGGATTAATACCTACAGAAATTCATTTTCGGATTGATACTGTGTATGGTGAATCTTCACCTTCAGTTTTAGTTGTGAATAACTTTGCGGCAGATAATAAAAGTGGCCCTGAAGGCGTCAAAGACGAAGGACGTTCAAAAACTGTAACCATGCCGGAAATCATTGAACAATTGGATATGATTTTGGAAGATGAGCGTCCTTGTAATAAGTTTTCTTATTATCCCTCGGTGAGGCGACTTACCTTCCTCAGGATGGAGAACCGATGATCTCTCCAGCTTCCTTGTCACTACGATGATGTAGACTTGACTATTCGCCGGCAACTCCGTCGATGAGCAATGACTCTGTAATCTAAGGCAGTGGTACTACTCCAGCAAGGGAATGGTGGATGGTGGCAAAAAATTGATTTAAAACACTGCTTCACTTTTTGAGGATTTATTTGCTCACTGAATTATTTCACAGCCGATGTTTTAAAACATGATTTACAAACATCTTTCCTGATTTTAAAGGGGTAGTGAACGCAGTAGCGAGCCATTCATCATTTAAGTATTCTCTTTTGAGACGCGTACTTGACGAGCCTTTTCACTGATCGCTAATCCGTAGATAAAATTACTTTTGTAACTTGCCGGAACCTAGCAGTCCTCTTGCAATTTAATAGTGCGTCTGTGTCCGAGACGATAGCTATAACACGTCTGACTACATCGAAAGAACCAGAAGGAATGAGACCTTTCACAAATGAAGATGAAATCAAATTAACATTTTTACTGAACTCTGATTGGTTTATTCTAAAATGTCTTGTTGCTAAGGGACCAAAACTTGAATTTGATTGGCTTGACGAAAAAGGTTGAATTTCTGGAAAGCTCCATAACTTGGAATGACAATAATCTAGGCAATCTGTTGCGTCACAAACAAAGCCATCTTGGTTTAACCTTTACATTAATTTCAGAGGGCCATGTTTGCATTACATCTCCATGTATGGAAATTAACGAATTTCTTGAATTATCTGAAATATCAGCTTCAAAATGCCTCCATTCAGAATTTATGAGCTGATCATCTTCATAACATGTTTATCTCTTTTTGGTTCATAAATTCTGAATGTTGCCCCTCAATAAACAACATTTCATTGTAACATTTTAAGTTAGTTTGGATGTAAATGTAAGATAACAAAGTGTATAAAGAATTTGCGTGAAACTGTTAATGCTCTTGGAATTTCAAAGGAACGTATTGGTCATATCTTGCATGAGGAATGGGGGCTGCTTATTCTCACTGTGGATAACAAACGCATTCGCTTGACATTGGTGTACTTTTAGAACAGAAGCGACTTTTTGCACCCATACGTAACAATGGATGAAACATGGATTCACCGCTACACACCCAAATCCAAGCGGCAGTCGGGGCACTGGACTGAAGCTGGTTCTTCAGCTCCAAAAAGGCGAGGACGATGCCAACGCCGGGAAAGATCATGACGTCAGTGTTTTGGTATGCCAAAGAATTTTGTTGTTGACTATCTCGGAAAAGGTAAAAGCATTACTGCAAAATATCACTCACAACTTCTAAACAGACTGAATGCAAACATTCATGAAAACAGACCAGAGTTAGAAAACAAAAATATTGGAAATTAATTGTTCTTTCACACGAGACTTTTCAGTCCGACTCAATCTTTCCATACTTTAGCCTACACACGGCATGTGTGAATGAACAATTAATTTCCATTAATTGACCTAATAGTGGTTAATTATAAAAAGCCCGGTCCTCAAAGTACTTGCACGATGTATGTTGCCATTAAGGTAGTTGTCTTATGTGTTTATGAGAACTCCTAAGTGGTTTACCGGGAAAAACATATGTCAGTTGGAGAATTTAATGTCATATCGGCACGTGGGCCATAATAGCTTAAGGGTTAGAGTGGCTGGACGGCAACCAGAAGATCCGTGGTTCATATCTCGGATATGGCATTGAATTTTTCAATCCAACTCAATCTTTCCATACTTTAGCCTACACACGGCTAGTGTGAAATAATAATTCATTTCCATTAAATGACCTAATAGTGGTTAACTATAAAAAGCGCGGTCCTTAAACTACTTACACGATATAAGTCGCCATAAAGGTAGTTGCCTCGTGTATTTATGAGAACTCCTAAGTGGTTTACCGGGAAAAACACGAGTCAGTTGGATAATTTAATTTCATATCGGCACGTTTGCCATAGTAGCTCAAGGGTTAGAGCGGCTAGACGGCAACCAGAAGATCCATGGTTCAGATCCCGGCTATGGCATTGAATTTTTAAGCTCGACTCAATCTTTCCAACAAAAATATTGTTTTCCATCAGGGCAAGCCCACAAAAGTGTTTTGGCAATGGGGAAATTGAGACATCTGCATTATGAAGTGCTGGAAAATCCACCCTATTCCCTAGATTTGGCTTAGGCGAACTTCCCTGTGTTTCTGAAACTAAAGAAATTCCTCACTGGTACGCGCTTTCCGTCCAATAAGGAAGCAACTGCGACTGCAAATGAATATTTTTGCAACACTACAGAGAGGGGATAATGGCATTGGAACACCGCTGGACAAAATGTATTGATGTTAAAGGAGATTATGTTGAAAAATAAAACTATTTTGAAAGCATGAATAGTCATTTTTCACTATCAGGCCGAGAACTTCTCCAACTACTCTTGTATTTACACAGGTTATACAAACTGTTATAATTTCCCCCTCTATACACTTGAATCAAGACAAAGCTTTGAAGAAATAGATTCATTATATTAACGTTTTACTTATAAATGATTTAGCCATAAAATATGCAGTGCTTTAGCAAATCAAATTCAGTTTAAGACAAATTTATAAATTTTAAACCAAAGACCAAAAGTTTTTATAGAAAAAAGCTGCTTTTAGAGAGAGTATCTTTGTTAAACAGTTATGATTTGCAAACTTAGGTTTTCTATATTGTTATGCATTTGTGCAGTGTTCATTATAAAATAATTAATAAACCATGCCATACCACTTCAATGAAGGTACAATTAGGAAAAGCGAAACCGCAACGGTAGTCGATTCTAAAAGCCTGGTCACCATATACTGGCCGAAGTTCCATACTCTTTCCGTGGTATCACAAAAAACAACTAAGGAGCGACAGCTAAATATGACCAAAACATTAAACATCCAAATCAATAAGAACGGATCTATTGGAATGGCTCAAACCATGAGAAATTATTTGAAATTATGCATTTGAAGAATACCTGATGCTTTCTGTTTATATTTTTACCTCTCCAGTAGAAAGTGCACAAAATACCTTCCGAATATTTACAGGCTTCACATATTATATCTAGAAGATATAAAATGGATATTCTATTTGTCCCATACTTTGTCTTAAGCATTTAATATGCACATCAAAAGCGTTGCAGTTATCTTGGGAATATTATAACATTATTAAACCTTCCATGTAAAGGATAGTGTGCTGTGGAGACATTTTCTTGAAATTCTTCGTGTTGCATTTCTGGAGGATTCTAGACTTTATCACTACGTCTGGAATATATCAGACTTCTCATTATTTTGTTCAAAAATCACACACACACACATACATGTGCAGAACTTTTTCTAAAAATGCTTTTGTTAAGAATTATAGTGCTTCAAAATATACACTTCTGATAAATACCGACATGGAATGTTTGGATTTTATACAATAGTTCTTCTTGCTACATATAGGTCTAGGAAGCACTGAATGATATCCAGATTTCACTGAAAGTAGATGTTTTTAGCTCGAAAAGGCATTTTCAAAAGATTGGTTCATCTATGAGTAGCATAATAAAACCAAAATGCCACATAAATTTCAAACTATGCATTTAAATTCAGCATCTTAAAAGACTTAAACCATAGGTTTATTGAACGTCTTTCCAATCATCATCATTATCATCATCATCATCATCAACAACATCCTCATCATCATCTCAGAATGTTTCTACTGATTTTCATTACAATGCTACATGTTTTCATTATTTGTACGCTTAATATTATTTGGATTTTCTGACGTAGTGTTCAGTTCATTTGGAAGGGATTTTAAACAATTTTTTCAACTAATAATAAATTGGAAATAGAAAAAACCTACACAAAAAATGGAAATCGCGTTAATATGCACAACTGTTTTCAGATAAAATTTCTTGTAGCTCATTTATTTTCATATATATGTTATTGGTTGATAATGTCAGAGCTTTGTTACCTTTTTGAAATTGTTTTTCATGATTTGACAGAAAATATATCAATTTTAAGGTCCTTTTGCGTTTTAGCACTCTACTACTACTTGTATTTTCAATGAAATTTATGGCTGAGGAAAGCATTTCTGTAAATTATTATTTCGATTGACATACATTGATAGAAAAGTAAGTTTTAATAAAGTAACTTTGTATACTAGTGTGTTTCAAAACAAATATATTAACTAGAGAAGGTCACGTGACTCATCAGCCTGTTTCTTGGTAATTCTCTAGAATTCTTTTAATTAGCACTACAACTATTTAATTATATAGTTATATATTTTAATTACCGTTGTTTCTCACTAACATCAAATTTTAGTTAAATTTTAATCTTTTGTTTCCTTTAATTTATTTTTATTTCAACATGTTATTAAAATGGTGAAAGGAATCCAAAATTCCAAGACAGCTACATACAGGGCTATTATGGGTTTATCAGTGGTAAGTAATATTTTGTTATATTATTTGTGTTATTATCCACAAAGTTATACTAGGCTGGAATTTCATATTATAAAATGTACTGGCATAAACTCTCAAGCCAATGTGAGTGATAGTGATAAGAGGTCCTACTATTATTTCAATTATTGGTCTTCAATAAAATCTTTTATAACCATCTCTGTCTTTCCTTCTTAGCAATTTTCATTCGTTAAAGTACTAACCTTAACATACTTTCTTGGCGTATATGACAAGGCATACGAATCTGTAAGCGTTAAAGCCAGCAGAAAGGGAAACATGATAACTGTCACTGGATGTAAGCGTGGGCGTCGTAGATATCAAACCACCCCACCACTTGCACAATGTGTTGACGCTTGTTCGGTCCAGTTACTAGTTCTGTCCGGCGTTCAAGAGGTAAACAATACTATTTCGGCGCCAAATTGAAAAGTGAAGTGTAATGATTGGAAATCGATGTTTACTTTCCCCTTCTCTGCAAGCTTAGGGCTGTTGGGACGAGTACACTATAACATTGTCTGCCCCTTTCTTAAGGGGTGGTTCAAAGTTGATTATTACTCGTGGGTAAAGTTTACAGCATAAACTTCAGTCTAAACTTTTTATATTTGAGAATAATCACTGATACCAGGAACTGCTATCCACCCCTCTTCACATAGTTTTAACTAAAATTAACACACTAAAGAAAGCATAGTCAGCTTGTCTGTCAGTTTTATATCCTGGAACATAGCAATTCTGGTATTATATCTCTGGTTATATTGCTCTTTCCTCAGTTGGCCTGGCGTTTCTTTTGTTTTTGGACTTCTCATTTATCTGTCAGTTTGAATTCGTTTGTTCGTTTGAATTGGTTCATTAATTGAACTATACCAGCGACATCCTTAATTTTTGTGGCGATGTGAACAGAAGCACGTGTACGTGTGCGACGTGATGCACTGTTTAGCCTTGTAACTCTATGCTAGTGAAAAATATAGTTGGCGTATCATTTTAAGAACCTTAAATGTAACGCAAAATATATTAAGCAACTTCACATCATTATTAGGGAGCGGATTTATAGGCACTAGAAATGTGTGAAGTATGCAGGCAAAAAGGCACTAGAAATGGGCAAAATAGACACATACATAGGCACTAAACATTTGCTGAATAAACACTTAGAGATACACAATTTCAGTAAAATGGTTCCTAAAATGCTCTATAGCAAAATGAAAATCATCGCAACATACGCTGTAACAAATTCGCTAAACACACACTCTTTTGCACTTCCATAGGCAAAGTAGTTTACATTAATTCAAAATTTCATAAATGGCTCCACAGCAAGTTAAAATAACAGATATTATCGCATAATTAAAATACATATAGATCCACTTCACTTAATAAGAACCATAATGTGCAGAAAGGTGTGGAGTAATTAACTGTCAAGAAAGAAAAAACATGGGTTGGGGGTGGGGGGGGGGCTTAAAGGTGAAAATTGAAATATCTGAAGGTATTGTTAGATTTGTTTCAAATTTACACAACTTATTTTTGTGATCGGTCAAGCATGGAATAATACTAGGTTTTAGCTTTCCAGCTACAATAGTTTCTGAGGAATTAACGGTTTATGTCTAAATTACAGGCCATTTTTAAAATGTCCCATATATTGCAATTTTAAAAATTAATGCTTGGGGTATAAGTTTCTGCAGCTTCTTTAACCTATTAATAGACTGTACCTGCGTGAAATATTTGTTTTCGCCATATCAAGGAAGGGATAAAATAATCATTCCTATTTAAAAAAAATTCCTAAGTGTTTTCAGTAAGAAGTAATCATTATAATCCCTTTCAATAGAAATAACAAAAACACCACAAATGTAAATGGGTACTCTTAATATGCAGTTGCCCTTACAGGCATGTTTAGAATTTGATACAGATTAATAGCAAACTGCATCCTGTGGAACATTTTGAAGTTATAAAAATGTAGAAAATATGGAATCTGAGAAATCTGAGGTTAAAACTACGTAATAGCAGCTACGATACAGGTGTAGACTTATTTAAATAGTCCTGTAACGCTTTCTGTAGTACCTCTTGGAAAAATGCATTATATTATTGCAGAATCTCTATATTAATTTTAAGACAAAAGTCTAAATTTGGTATTGTTGTAACTTTTGGGCCAATTTGCACATATGTATCTCCTTAATTAATCCCTTTTTGTATATCCAATGTGCAGCAGTACGAAATTTCTCTTCCCCGAATACTTCACGTTGAAACCAACAAATACAAAAGCCGTTGTCACGAATTACAAGCAGAAGAAATTGGCCAAAAAGGTAGTTTTAGGCTCTAATAAGCAGAATAGGCACAGACGTATGAAATAGGCTTTTATAAGCACTATAAAACTAAGAAATTAGACTTATAGTTGTAGGAAACGTGCTTATAACTTAAAAGCCTACGTTTCTGAACAAAGGAATAAAATAGGCAAATAGGGCAAAATCCGCCCCCTAATCATTACAAATGCAACAGTCAAACAGTAATTTTTATGTGTTTCGAATGGGATGATGTTTGTCCTTGAGCGCTACTAGGTGAGCAACCAATCGGAGTCCTGCAATGTTGTTGTATTGCATTCCCCGTAAGTGGTGTGTGCCGAGCGACAAACTAATCAATCTCTAATAAATACTATTCGCGCCAAGACAGAAATTCAGAATTTTTAAAAACTGATTCATGAGGAAATAGAGAGTAAAGTATTTAACATAACCGTAAAAATCAGTTATTTTTAGCTCAAATAGCTTTCTTAATACAAAGAAATAAATAAATTGGATGCCATTACATTACAACAATGCATTGCGGCGTAAGCAGTGTAATGAATATCATTATTGGTTGGCATGTATGCGTGAACGTGTATTTGAAATTACTCATGACTTTAATGTCATATCGGCACGTTGGCCATAGTAGCACAATGGTAGTGCGGCTGGACGGAAACCAGAAGATCCGTGGTTCAAATCCCGGCTATGGCATTGAATTTTTCAGTCTGACTCTACGTTTCCACAATTTAGCCTACACACGGCCAGTGTGAAAGAATAATTAATTTCCATTAATTAAACTACAAGAAGATGACTTTTGGAAAGAAAAAGCAAGCGACGAGATTGTGGAACCTATCATCAAAAATTTTCAGTATTCAGACTTGAAGACAATGACAATGACGAATTATCTCTTAACGTAAGTAATATTCACAGCTACGGATACACCTTTAGTATGTTCTTTGGATTAGACAAATAAATAATTCATAAACTATAATTAACTTTAAACTAAATATTTAAACATTTGTGTAATATACGAATGCAATTGTGATTTCAACAACTGCATTATTATAAAACTTTGGAAAATTCAGTTTGCGTTCCCTTACGTCTAGTGGCACGAACAGTCGCAAGTGTGCGTGAGAGAGAGAGAGAGAGAGAGAGAGAGAGAGAGAGAGAGAGAGAGAGAGAGAGAGAGAGAGAGAGAGAGAGAGAGAGAGAGAGAGAGAGAGAGAGAGCGAAATATAAAAAGAGTGGGGATAACGAGGTAGCAACGGTGAAGTCTCTGACGCATCTGATTGGCTACAAGCGAGAACTCTTCCCATTTGAAACACATAATAATTAGTTTTTTATTTGGTTAGGTGTAAGCATAATTCATATGTATTGTCGCGAGCCCATTATTTACGATAGCGCGCCGCAGAGAGATGAGGGACAGATGGTGCCGGGCGGAGATAAACAGCTTGCCTAAGCAGATAAATATAGCGCGGAGATAAAAGGCATGCCAAACAAATAAAGAGATAACGGGAACATTGTAGTGACATCTTGATTGTCTTACAGAACATTCTATTTCTTGTTTGTTACAGAATGTTCCAGAAATATCTAATAATATGAATCGTGGTATGTATAAGGAGGCTGCGACTCACAAAGGGACAGCTGTAAAGACAGTCGTAAACAGTAGTAGTAAACGGAGTTGGAGTTGTAAACTGTTGTAACGAGAGTTGTAATTGAAGCTGGTGTGTGATGAAAGTGAGCAACTGTTTGTTTGTGGTCAACGACCTTGGAAGATTGTCATTGTGTATGTGACGTAGTTCTGCTAATGTAAGCACAAGTGTATTTCTACGCAAATAAATAACATTTTGGATTTCTGCAACTTGGACTTTTAATTCTACTATCCGGACTCGGATAGTAGATAGCGTCGAAGGAAGTTTTATTCAGAACAGTTCATCCTGCCATGTACCGCCGAGACACCCGCGACACTTGTATCCTGAAGGAAACCACCAGATGGGAGATAATGAAAAATGATTCTAGAGGTGAAATGGAATGACTGGAAATTCGGGAGATGTAACTAACGTACCCACCATTCGCCTGGCGACCCGGAAAGTACTTCCGAAAGAAAAAAAGAACATGGGCCATGTAGTTCGGCCACTGGATAAACGCAGACCACCGACGAAACTATCCCGCTTGATTACTGGACAACATTAGTACTGTCACTTCCTGATCGCCAGACCAAGGTACAGATGTATTTCAATATCTTGATAGATGGAGAGCGATGCGCAGTGGTATCGGAACGAGTCCATTTCAGAAGTTACAACTGGAGGGGAGGACAGGTCAGTTGTGTATCAGTTATGAGCAAGTAAACACGTGCAAAGCCTCTAGGTAATACTACAGCTTGTTTCAAAATGTGCTTGTCTCCTGGTTCCAAGAGAGCATTTAGAAATGACGCCTCCTAGCAGCACATTAGGAAATAGAGTGCTACATTTAAAAACACGAGAAGTAATAACCAATATCTATAATTTGATAAAAAAGGAACAATGGTCTAGGTCTGCTACAAAAATCTGGGACAGGTCATCTGAGGCAACAATTGTGTCTGAAAGCAGTTTGGGTGAGTTATTAAGGAAAGAAAAACCATTGATGCTAGTGCATTAACGTGCTTCTCTATGCCCAGTAAACAAAGATTAAGAACATGCACTAAATATAATTTGGATGTTTTAATTCAGAAGTAGCTAGGCGAACTCTGAATAATTTTAAAGCATAGCAAAACAAAGACCAACTCCGAAGAAAGTGCTTATGAAGCTTCAAAATTCTATTGACTTCCAAGGCAGTGTCTGAACATTACGAAGAGTTCTTTTGAAGCTAGGACTTGTATGAAAAAAACAAACAAAAAAAAAAAAACAAAAAACAAAACAAAGCTTGACAGACAAATTTAATCGAACATCCTAACATACGGGCAAAAAGGCTTAAGTATTTACGACATATTCGGAGATATTGAAGTGAAGTTTATATAATTCATATGAATGAAACATCAATTCAGCACATACTGCACCAAATGCCTGGAGCGAAATTCGTTACAGGGACTCCGCAGCGAAGTCGAAAGGCCGACATTTGATTATCATGCCTGCTGGAGCAGCACAGAGTTTTGTTGCCAACGCCTATGTACTATTTAAGATCCAACAAAAGCCCGAGATTACTACCATAGTAAGAATTATAACTAGTGTATAAGAACTGCAATACTGGCTTTGAGAGTGAGATTTGCCTTTTAGACACCTTATCGACCTTGGACTCCTTAGACACTTTTAGACACCTTAGACACCTTCCCCTCTCGTTATCTTAAGCGTGTGACGCATTGTGGCGATAGGTGTACTATACCTACCACAGTTGCTACTCATTCCTACCGCGCAGGATTCCTGTCAAGATAAAATAATACATCGGTAGCACCGTATATTTCTATTCTGGTATCTGATGGGACCAAAACAATTATGCAGCCTTGCAGATAGCTGTCGGAACCGATTTTTATATGCTTGGCACCAATACTCATAGCACAAAGGATAGTTCAGAAAACTTGCAATAAACTGTTTAAGAATCACCGTGCCCGATGATGACACATAAAAATACTCGGAAGGAAAATTTCCAAATATGACTCTCTTCCCTAACACTTTTCATTTAAGTCTGAGGATGAACTGTGAAAGAGATGCCATTTCAGAAGGAACACTTCTGGTGGGATTGGAATCCCGACGTTTGGATTGCATATCTTAATGATCTCTGCCACT